>APFE030092282.1:172762-209232 GCA_000404065.3 Pinus taeda
AAGAAAGGAGAAGTAAGGGTGTGCTCCAATCACTGAGCTACTCTCATCACGGATCTACACCCAATGTTGCACTCATCACTGATCTGCACCCAATGTTGCACCTACAGCACACCTAGGCACCTATAGCACTTAGTCTATGTTGTCATCTCCAGCAAAGTTAGGCACCTACAACACTTAGGCATGCTGCCAGGGTAACCCTTTTGCTGCTTCTAAGGGTTGTCCCAAACCCTTCTAGAATAGCTTATATATTAGGGCATGATAGGCTGCATTAGATACTGTTGTTTAGGCTTCCTTCACCATGTTAGATTAGGCTTCCTTGTGTTGTTGATAAGGGTTGCGTATTGTAGACAAAACAGCAGCTAGATATCCTTGATTAGACTGTGTAGTAGGGCCTTTGTTTGTTGTTCGTTAGGCCTCCTTAGAATACAGCTAGGGCATCTTATTGGACTGCAGATTAGGGCCTTTGTTTGTTGTTCATTAGGCCTCCTTAGACTGCGACTAGGGCACCTTATTGGAATGCAAATTATCTCCTCATTAATGTTGCTAGAGCTCTCCTTTGACTGCGCCCAATTCTCTCCCTTGCCTAGGGCTAAGGCCAGAACATGTGGCTAGGGCTGCATATTAGGGCAGCATGTATGGAAGCTTCCTTACTGCTGTTAGGGTAAACCTTTTGCTACTTCTAAGGGTTGTCCCAAACCTTTCCAGAATAGCGTATATATTAGGGCATGATAGGTTGCGTTAGAGTCTATTGTTTAGGCTTCCTTCACCATGCTAGATCTCCCTTCCTTCCTGCATCTAGGGTAACCCTTTTGCTACTTCTAAGGGTTGTCCCAAACCCTTCCAGAATAGCGTATATATTAGGGCATGATAGGTTGCGTTAGAGTCTATTGTTTAGGCTTCCTTCACCATGCTAGATCTCCCTTCCTTCTTCATTAGGGCAGCGTAGATCCTTTCTCCATTAGGGCAGCGTAGATCCTTTCTCCATTAGGGCAGCGTCATCCCTTAGGATCTCTTCTCCTACTAAAACCCAAAGACAAGTAGGGAGGAAGAGATCCCAAGTGTGTAGAAATGACTTGAAGGCCACCTCTATTTATACTAAAACGTTGAGCACATGTGGGGTTTATTTGGTTGCTGGCCGGTTTATTTGGTTGTTGGCCGACCTTGATGAATTGTCCCATAACACAAATAAATTTATATCTCCATGAATACTTATCAGAATTGGATGATCTTTAGATCAATCCTACACCTCTCGATGAGAGGGATCCAAGAAAAATATCAGCTGCCATTAATAAGATGACCCATATGGAGTTTGGCCCTAGTTGCCAATTTTAACAAATTCTTTCCACTGCACTTATTTAATTTCATGTCGATTCAATGATTTGTGGTGAAGTTTTGTAAATGAATCATTATTTGGTCAAGCTTTTCAAGCGTGAGGAGAAATTCTCAGAGGAATCAACCCACTCTTGAAAAATATTCAAGGAGAACCCACATGTTTTGAATTCGAAAGTCTCATCTATATCTTATTTGTGTCTTGCAGGGATTCTTTCAAGTTTCTTAAAACTTTTATTTCTTGCATCAAAATATAAACTTGGAAAAAACATATATTTTATGTATTGTACTTCATTTATCAATATCTGGCTATTTCAAAGAGCTAAGTCATGGCTGGTCAAAGAGGAGAGCATCCTCATACTCTTTGGCCTAGCCTCTTGTAGATTATTTTTGTAACATACTTTGTTGTCATCTTGGTCTAACATTTGAGTTATTGTTGTATCCTTTTGAGCAAGATAGTTTCCATGCTTTGATTTGTAGACTTATTCATCTTCAAAGCATTTATAATATCTTGTGCTAATAATTTAGTGTTTCACTTTTCAGGTTTATTTTGGCTTTCCATTTAAAAGCATTTCACTTCATTTTAAGCCAAATACAATTTCATTTCTTAAAGAGCAAATACTTGGAAGGCACCGATTGTTTATGTATTTGATGCTTATATTGTTATGATAGTTATTGCTTATATCAATTTTTTGCTTATAAATCTTAATGAGAATCTATTTAACTCTAACAATACTCCTAGAAACTCACATCCTTTTTAAATTAACTTTTCATTAAGGACCGCCCCCCTAGTTAACCTATGAGATAGCTCAAACGGAAAGAGTCAGGATTAGCGTGATAGCCCCTTCTCTGAGTTACATGCCACCAACCACACCTTGTGGGGTTGAAGGCTTTTCTCACTGACTTGTAGGCAGGTGTAGGTGTATGGGGTTCGCAAACCAACCTCGAATTCACATACTCAGTGGCCAGGTTCACAAGCCCATGTAACATAGCAAGACACTATTTTGGAGAAGATAAAAGTACTGATCTAGAGAAGATATTGCTATTCTAAGAGAAGATGAGAAATAGAATCCCTAGCCATTGAAGATCATGCTCACAGATGTATCACTGGAACCATTTTTTGGGGTGGAATTAGCTTTTCTTTTTCTTTTCTTTTTCTTAAGTATTACAACATACAAAAATATTAACAGTTAACAAAGGGATTTGAAGAAAAAAATCAATATTCAGCTTACAAGGTCAGGGTGGCTAGTGAGACTGACAAGATAAAAGATATCAAGTTTGACATTCTTAATGAGCTCGTGTATGCCAAGGTGTAATTTGATGGCTTGAGAGAACTAAATTGTGAATCAATCTTACAGACACAATTTGGGGAAAAACTCGACAAGGTAGTACAGTCAATAATTTGACTTGGCTTGGGAAAAACTAGAAAGAGTACAAAAATATAAGTAGGGAATGACAATTTTTGGGCATCTATGGCAAGGTGGTTTTGGGTGTTTATAGGTAGATTGGCAAGTTTAACTCAGATGACCAAGTTTGACTTGCATGTAATCATGAATCAAACACATATGACTAGTCAAACTCAGACAACACAAGTGTGGCTCAACCCAAGTCATTTTTATTCATTTGGCCCATGAGCAAAGTCAATATCCGATAGTTGCAACTCTGGTAACAAATGTGTGAATTTAGAAAGTTAGCTAATCGGGCTTCCAACGGTCATCTTTTCAGAATGTGTTAGGCAAGGCTTGTCAATACAGGTGGATTTTGTTGGTATGCTCAAAATATCCATTACAATATGTTAAATAACATCAAAAATTATGGAAAGGCAGTTAAGAACTTAAGACAGACTAAAGCTTCGAAAATAGAAGAAAACAACATCGTGGAGGGGATCAGAGGTCAATTTGGAAACAACTGACATTATAGTCATTCAAATTCTTGGGCTCTATTATTTTTCCTTTTTCTTTTTTTCCTTTTTGTCACAAAGTGCCAATCTGTTTAGCTTCTAAAGATATGAGGCAATATACCACTAGTATTGCAGAGGACTGCAAACAGCATTTTGGCTAGCAAGTTTTATGATATTTCTGTATGTCAGATTTGTAGCAGAACAGCCAGACCTATGGAAGACCTCAGCTATTCGTGTAAGTACTTTGAAATGTAATTTGATCTAGTTGGTTTAACATACCCAGCAAACTTTTCTGTATAGTATGTATATCTTAAAAATGTGATGTTTTACCCACAAGATGTAGAACAGTTGGAGTCAGGGTGTTCTGTTAAGGCACTCCTGTGAGGGTCGCTGGTTCAAAACCCCGTGTGTACAAAAAATCCAGCCATGTTACAAGTTGGTATGACCCAGGCCAGGTGCAATCTCCGGGTGATTTTGACAGTTTAGATGCCCATGGGTCATGGTTTCTTAGCCAAAGGCTAGTCCCCCAGTCACAGAAAACTAGCAAACAAATAAATAAAGAAATGTAATGTTTTGTTTAAGCAAAACAAACACATAGAGCATAAAGAAATGTCATGTTTTGTTTAAGCGAAACAAACACATACAGCATAATAGCCCCAAGGGTTAGCTTAATTGGTCAAGTTCCAGTCGCTAAAGCACCTCGCTAATAGGAGGTCACGGGGACAATTCTCCTTGACGCCCTTGGGGTTAGGCTCTGCTAATAAGCCGGTGGGATGTGATCCCTTCGGGTGGATCTGCCCCAGATATTTCCTTGGAAAAAAACACATAGAGCATAATGGAATAAAATAATATGCATGGAATGCACATGACAAATGAAAGAAGTGTGAAAGTAAAAGTTCATAATGCACTGCCTGTTTGCCAAAAAACCAAAATAACCAGAGGAGGAAACTGCTAAAAAAACTGTTACACAAAACCATTTTGAGGCAAAATAATACAAAGGTTCTGTATTTACCAAAACTATACCTCAAGTTCAGCCAGTTACATGGCATATACTCCTTAACGAGAATTCAATCGAATCATATGAAAATACGGAATCCACTAATGCCCAATGACAACAAAACTAAGTTGCAGGAAATGCTTAATTTGGCCACGTCCCAGAACCCAAAACAATAGGTGTGGAACAACTTGAAAATACCACAAGCCGTACCATATGGCATTTTCAAATCTGGAAACGCTGTATGATACACCTGGTGGTGTTTCCAAGCATTTCACAATTTCCAGTGACATTTATGGTTTTTGGCACTATTTTAGAAGTTTATGGGCCCCTAAGTACCCAAGAGAGGTGTGGGACCCAAAGGAAAAGATCGTTCTGTCCGTGCCAATGACCCTTTAAGACAAAACAGAGATGGGGGACTGACATTTGAGGAGTTTGCCACCTTGGTAAATAATGGTAATATTAAATTATTAAAGTAAAGTTGACATATCTTACCTAAGTTGACATTCACCTTTATCTATCTTAGGTAAGATAAAGGGGATTGTCAACTTAGGTAAGATAAAGAAGAATGTCAGCTTTTACTTAAATTTTTAACACTACCATCAATTGTTTCACGTCATTCAAGAGTGATTGCAACCTCATCAGACTTCACATGGAGAAAGTAGAATTTCATATCCCATTCAAAATTCAGTGGACTTAACATATTATAGGATTTCAAGGTTGGCAGCTGCAGGAGTATAGCATACTGGATTCTATCATGTCTGAGGATACAGGATTGGCATTAGTTAAGACCACCAAGCTACGTGATTCTGCATCATGTAATCAATAATCATCTATAGACTGTGAGAGTTAATATAGATATGGGACTCCTACGAAATTTTCATTTAAGTGTGTCATTCCTATTTTGTTGCAAAATAGTGATGTTACTTTAAAAAAAACACTATATATCTACATTTTCCATAATTTCTATATACCACGTCTCCCTATGTGTCCATTTTGGGGGGTTCACATGTCATGCATTATCATTTCAGAAACTTGTGCATGATTTCAGACTTCATTGTTATTAACTACAATCAGCTCAAGTGGCAAGACAATACTCAAACTTACAAAGCTTTCAGTTACTTTCAAAATCTCAAATATAAAATTGAACATTACTGTAGTCAAAGATTAAATCATATCTAAAATCCATTTTAGCTGTCCCAAACTTTTGACACTTTCTGTGCTTGACAACAGTAGGAATTGATCGAGTCAAAATATTCCAATTGCATGATAAGACAAAGAAGAACTATAAACAAATGTGTACCAACCATTTCTGAGACAGAAAATCCCTTGCTCCATTTGATTAGTGTGCCAGAGGCAATTGCTGTTTGATGCACTGGGAAAGAGAAAGTGAAACCGAGCTCCCTTTGTCGGCCAGGTTCTAGAAAGAAGTTTTTGCCTTCACTTGCGACAAATTTTGCTAGTTCTGAAGCAATGTAATCAAACAATTCCTGCAATCAAATCACAACAGTCCTACAAGTCAGTTTTAAGGATTCTTATAAGCGCCTGGCCTGTCTAAAGAGGAGCACACAGGTGAATGATAATTCACATAGTAATTACATAATACAAACCCTTTCTGTTCCAACCATCAGATTTGTAGGAATAGTAACTTCTGTAAACTCTTTATCAATTACTCGTCCTTCCTTGCCACCCAATTGAACACGTAACACCCGGAAATTGGTTCCCCCGAGATCCAAAGCATAGAAAAGGCCTTTCTCATCCCTTTAAGAAAGAAGGAAGAAAACAAAGAAAACCAATGTGTAAGTAGGCCTCGCATTTCTTACATAGTCCAAGTCATAAGAAAGAAGATGTTATTCAATGCAGAGAATCGTTCAAATAAATATCATTCAGGCAACTCTATACACAGTTTAATGGTCGCCCTATATTTAAAAATAAATTAATTAAATAATCCAGTTTATATACTTTTAAGTGTGTCTGCAAAGAAGTCAAAGGGATGTTCAATTCAGAGGCATCGTGTTTGTTTTCTTATCATACAAGTATAACAAAGGAGGCATTCTGATTAGCAATTCGATTTTGATTTTCAACTGATCTAAGCTCAGGGTTCAAACATAACTTGTTGTTTATTAAGCACCTACATTCTTTACCATGGTTTGAAAAGTCCATATCGAAATATTGTAAACAAGGGTACTTCATCATTGGAAGACTGACACAGTGAAAAATACTATCATGTGGAATGAGATCCAGAAAAGAAAAAGGAATCCACAAGGTGCTATCATACCAAGCACAATCGAAGGTTATTATAAATAAGCAATTTCTAGCATGACAGATAGTATGAGAGACATGGAAAGGTTAAGAAAGACTTAATTAACTAAAAGTAATTATGCTTTAATTATGTTTAAGATGACACTCTGGAAAACAAATATACCACACCTTAAACATTGGAAAATGGGATGGGAATATCTAGGAATGTCACACACATTCCATCTGAAACAACAGGAGCTGAAGACCTTAATGATAGCACAGTACCACACTTTAATAGGATGACAATAATGAAGGATAAGATCAGCTTCACCTATGAATCCAGACAAGAGAACCATGGTATTTGTAACGAACTCAAGATAATGGTAACAATCTTGCAAAACAGATCTCAATGGCTCTAAACTATTGCTGTTAAAATGTAAAAGGACAATATTAATGCCACGAGATATTGGATTTGAAAATCAGATTTTCAATGTTAGGAGTGCTATGCAAACCCTGGCTTAGATAACTAATATGCCTGCATTCATTTTGTAACTCTTGAATGCAAGACTGTTAATAGCAAGCATATATCCATTTCAATTCTCAATTTATTAAACATCAAGAAGAATAAAAAAGCCAGGTACAAACCTCTAGTTGTTTATGGGCTTTAGATGAATCTATGCTAGTTGATGCAAGACTGTTAATAGCAAGCAAATCCTCTGAATTTATTAAACATGGAGAAGAATTAAAAAACCAGGTGCAAACCTCTAGTTGCTTACAAGGTCTGGACTTTAGATGAATCTATGGTAAGTTGATTCTTTCAATATTCCATCGGATGTCAAAAAAAATCATTTTCTTTTATTAGCATTACCCACGTACATACAACGAAGATCTCTCCCACCCCGGGATATAGAAGCACTCCACTTCTTTCAATGTCCAGTAATCTGGCAAAACTCAGACTTCGGAATAACTCGGCCGAGGTAAACGCAAAAAATCAGACCGACGCAGCAAAAATTTGGCAACTTTTTTAAAGAAAGGCATAATATTTTATTTTTACAATTGAATTAAAATATTCTTAGCCACAGAATAAACACCAAGTTTGTGTTCTAATAGCAGGCTGTAACACTGCTCAATTGCAGAAATGCAATCAGCAACCTTGTGCAAGCAAAATAACTGACTTTCCGGGGTTTATAATTTAAAAAAAAGGCGCTTGCGCGCAGTCTTTTAAAAAATCTTCCGAGTAAATGGAATAGTTACGTAGCCCTTTTAATCAAATAAACGATTCGGAAGCGTTCCCACAATCTTATCTGTTTTCAGGGAAGTCACGCAGATTGACAGTGATAAATATAAACTGAACACAGAGATCTCAGTATCCACATTAATAGATCATAACATTACTTGTACAGAAACGATGACTGAAAATAATAAAGCAGAAAAATCAGAAGGATGTTTACGGGCCTGCCTATATATGGGCGTATAGGCAGTCAATAATAATAAAGCATAAACCTGGATTTGATTACCCCGTAGGCAAAGTGTCAACATAGCTTATGACCATCTTCAGTAAGTTACTCTTGGCATCCGATTCAAGACCCGCCCGCATCTCGTCCGCCATTGCATCCACCACCTCTCTGAGTCTGGAGATCGGGGTTGAACACTGCCTTTCCACTTCCTTCACAATGCCCTCTGCTCGCTCCCAGTGCGTTGTCTCCGTGCTTAAACGCACATCTCCTAAATCTCCCTTCTCAGTCCTCGTATAACACATCAATGTAGAGCCCCGACCAGAAGAAGAAAAAGTAGCAGTGGCTTTGAGGATGGATGCCTGGGCATACTTTGGATCCTGAAAAATCATCCTGTAGCTTCCATGGTTATATATAGTAGAAGATCTTAGAGACAAACAAGGGCTTTTCTGGAAAGTTTTGTCTGATAAAACATGAGTTGGATTCAAACCGGCGCAGGAGAGCGCCATGGTGATTGGTTGGGATAATAGGGAAAGCAGGGGAAGGAAATAGACAACAGGGTAAGTCAGTCTTTCGGATTTGGATTTGGAGATCTAACACCAACACTAATACCAACCCCCTAGCACCTGCAATTATATGGTTGGGCGATCTGGTGTTCACTGCTTCAATACACAGACATGTATATGCATGCATGCAGACGGAACCACATGATCATTGGAAAGTCAAAGATGGCCATCAAAAGAAGATGCGTGGAAAATCAGCTATGCCTACTCCCCACCATTGATGTGAATGACTCCGATTGTTTGCGTCTTCCCCTCTGTCAACGCCCCTCGCTTTTCCTCCGCTTTTACCTTCTCTGTTTTTGGACTTATTACAAGAATTTTGTCGCTCCTTGCGTTTCTCCCTAAACCTGCACGGTCTTCCTTTATTCATTTCATAACTGCCCTCTTTTTTATCGCCCTCGGCAACCCCCAATGTCAAGGGTTGTGTCTGCGGCAGAAGCAGGTAGACCGTCGGATAACGACGCTACTTACAAATAACAATCATAGGGCCGCTGTAACTTCACGTTGCCACCTAACAATAATGATAATAATCTTAAATTTTTATGACGAAAACATGTCAAAATTTCCAACGGGATAGATGATCAAAAGGATAAAATATGGAAAAAAATATTATATTATGCATTTAATATTACCAGATTTTCTGATTTGGGTGATTATATAATTAATTTTATTTTATAATATGGATTTAGGATTTTAAAATATAGATTTAGTGGTTATTTAATTAGTTTAATTATATTTTGAGTATTTGTATTTCTTGTTTATTTTATCACGATATCATACATCAAGCTAATGGAGAATTTAATATATTATTAAAACTAAATTATTATTATTATTTAAAAAAAATATATATATATATTATATTTTTAAAATGAATTCAATAATATTATAGGGTGTTATTTATAATTATTTATTTAATAAATTACATATAATATATATATATATATATATATATAAATAAATAAATAAAGAGGTTGGATTTAATGATAAAAAATGAGATTTTTTATTTTATTTGAATCAACTTAAAGTGTGGTTGAACATGTAGTTGTACCTAAAAAGATTATGTCAATTTTTTTACCCATGAAAATATAAGTGGATCAAAGTACATCTTTATGTACTTTAAATTTCTAAAGTTAAATTTTATTAGGTGATTGATTTCTAAGGGCATTGTTTTATATGACAACATAAGTTCAAAACTTCATGGTAGTCAAGAAGTGACACCGTAATTCTAGCCACATATTAAGGGTTGATGTGGTTGAGGTCAAGTATGATCCTTAAGTTATTTTAACAATTTAGTTGCCATTGGGTCGTGCTTTCTTAGACAACAGACTAGTCTTCTAAGTCTCACACACATGGATGTCTCGCATCGAAAAACGTTTGTTGACCAATATTGGGGCCTCACTAGGTTCAAAACTCGATTAACCTACCTAGCATGCTTGTGGGTGGTTGTTCTATGCTGGGGATTATAAGGACAATCACTCTAACTAAACCTTGGGCCTCCTCGATGATGAGTAACAAGTCTATTGATTCTCTAAATTACAAAATAAATAAATAAAGTTACGTAAGTGTGCATATTCTACCCCTCTTATAGTACAGCCAAAAAAAAAAAAACATTTCAATATTATAATAATAATCATAGTACAACTACATTAACAAATGTGGTTGATATTCATCCATCAACATCATTTTCTCCATTTTATAAATATAAGAAGATGTCATTTGTTATTTCATAATGTGCATGGTAATTTCATAATTATATTAGGTAAATGTGAAAAGGTGAACACAGATTTAGATATGCAACATAGTTAGAATTTAAAATTTCATTCATTCTCTTCACTTAGAGGAGATAAGGAGCATATACCAACATCTTTCATTTATGACCATAAGATAAAGATTTGGATTAAAGAACTATTAATTTTTCAATGTTCAATAGAGGAATGTCATAATAATAATAATCTAATTTTAAAGTTATGACCAAGTCATACACCAAATTGGTGTATGAAACTCTCTTGTTTGTGGGAAAAAAGACAAAGGGCCTCACCCTCTGCATAATGATTTCATTATTGAGCCAAGAGGCTCATTCTAAGGATGTGTAAGTTTGTTTGTTCGTCTGTGCCGCTTTAAAATAAAATTAAAAAATAAAAATTATGTTCTAAATAGAAAAATAATATCGGTTATAATTAAAAAACAAAAAACAAAAACAAAGACAAACAACAAACACTGTTCTAAAGTAATTAGAAGTTAAAAATCTTATACTTTTCAAAAATATTTCAGCAATAAATTTAAATAAACTATTTTGAAGATCTATGTTAATTAATTTATGTTGATTATAATATTATATATATATATATATATATATATATATATAAGTTTTATTTGGTCCTATATATACTTTATTTAGTATTCAAAAACACAATTTAAACAATAAAAATAATACATTGTATTTTGCACTCTAAAAAAATGGTGTGTGAAAAAATTGATCCCTTTTAGACTCAATATTAAATCGATACTTAAAATAAATCTATACTGATTAAAATTTATAATAAATATATATTAATCTATATGTTCTAAATTTAAATACATAAAACTCTCTATATATATATATAATATATATATATATATATATATTATTATATATATATATATATATATATATATATTCTTAACTATTTAAAGTCACATTGATTATATTCATTATAATATAAATTTATATTATTTATTACCAAAAAAACAAATTTTATGATATTTTATATAAATACAAGGATGATATATTTGAAAATTAGAAATCAGTATGAGAAAACGATAATTTTGGAAACGACGGCGGGAGCGGAGTGAGTGAGACTAGGGTTTCAGTTTGTTGAAGAGGTTTTTCTCCATGGAAGAGCGCAGAGGAGAGAGCTCCACTCCCTCCTGCAAGGAGGTTGTAGCCAATAAGGGCAAGAAACCTCCAGACTATGGCAGAGGTACTATTGAGGAAGGAAGAAGAAAGAGGGAAGAGGAAATAGAAGGAACCAAAATGAAGGAGAATGAAAGCACAAAAGACAAGGAGGAAGATGACAAAAAACAGGAAACAAAAGACAAAAAACAGAAGGGACTGTGTAAACCCAAAGCTGAAATCACTCCTAGGGTAGTTTTAAATGATCTAGTGCTGCAGGCACACAGGGATCACATGCTGACTTATGCAATCATCTGCAAATTCATGGGATTATGGCCCATTGAAAAAGCTTTACAAACTTGGATCAAATACCACTGGAAGCCTAAAGGGAGCATTGATCTTCATCTGGGGTCCAAGGGATTCTTCATGGTGGTGTTCACTAACATTGAAGATAAAGACAGAGTGTTTGAAGGCGGACCCTACTTCTATGCAGCAGCAGGTCTCTATATGAGGCCATGGATGATGAACTTTGTACCGGAGCAGGAAACTTTTACTTCGGTCCCGGTTTGGGTAAGACTCTGTTCTCTACCACTTGATTATTGGCAAACAGAATCGCTAGCTACCATAGGCAATAAATTAGGTCGGATTGTCAAAACTTCTGAAGCCACAAGGAGGGGAAAATACACCTCCTTTGCAAGGATATGTGTGGAGATGGATCTATTTAGAGCTCTTCCGGATGAGGTCATCTTGGAGGTTTTTGATGAAGAATGGGTGCAAACAGTAGACTACGAGCATATTCCATTTAGATGTCGAAGATGCCATGAACATGGGCACCTTCTAAGAGACTACCCTCTTAGCAAAACAGAGAACAAAAGCAAAACCAACACAATGAAAGACATGGATAGCTTTCACAAAGTAATACATAAATGAAAAAGTGGCAAAAAAGGGCCAAAGCAACACCAAAATGAAGGACAAAAGGTTAGCCAGAACCAGTTCCAAGTTCTCGAAGAGGATGAAGTAATAGCAGTAGAAGATCAAGTAATGTATGGAGGTTATGAGAAGAAGGAGAAGGAAGAAAATCGTGATCAGTCACAGGAAAACGAAAAACAGAAAGGGATCATGATGAGTGATACAGAACTGGAAATGGATCAGGAAATTACCCTGAGTGAAATGGAAATGGAAGATCATGAGCTACAAGAGATTCTTGATAGAGAAAACCTGGATCTAGAAGGGTTCTTGATTCAGGGAGCAATGGGCGAGGTAGAATCACTACCGCAAGAAGAGTTCAATAGAATACAACAATTATTCTTATGGAAAACTCAGGCAAAGGGTTTGGAGGGAGAAAACAACAATGAAAGACAGAGTAATGAAGGAGTGAAAACAGTAAAAACTACTCTGAGGTTAGCACCGAGAATTCCAGGAAAGAAAAGAGGCAGGAAAAATCAGAATGAGCTATTAATGGAGTGTGGAAAGCTTATGATAGACTCAGGTAAGATGAAAGATCTAACGAGCTACTCCTTTACCAATATTTAATTATGAAGTTCACAACTTGGAATATTAGAAGGCAGCAAAAGCAAACAAAGAATGTTGAGTAATAGAATGAAATAGGCAGCTTTGGATATAATTTTCATCCAAGAAACTAAATGTTCCATTCAAAATTTAAGGCAAATCCATAGTAAATGGCTCAGTAGATTTGAGTTTCTAGAAGTTAAAGCAGAAAATACAGCAAGGGATATCCTAACACTCTGGAATCCCCAAAAATTGGCATAATCGATGCGGAGGCATCGAGGAATTATTTTTCAGTGGTTATACAGCCTGTAGGAGATAGGGGCACTTATCTAGTCACAAATGTTTATGGCCCTCAAAGGATAGATGACAAACTCAGGTTTATAGAGTCCTTGGTAGATCTCTGGGTCAGACATGCAGGAATACCTTGGATCATGGGAGGGGACTTCAATATGATTAGATCTCTCTCGAAGAAAAAAGGGGGTACAAGAGCTCTAAGTAAAGATTCTTTAGCCTTCCAAAGCTTTTCAGAAAACATGAAGCTTGTTGACATTGAGACAAACAATGGCCTCTTCACATGGAACAACAAAAGAGGAGGGGATTCCCAAGTAGCCTCCAAGTTAGATAGATTCATGTTCTCTGAGGATCTCATGCTTATAGACAAGGAAATAATAGCAGGAGTTGTTCCTTTTGGAGGCTCAGATCACTGGCCGGTTCAAATGGATATCCAAGGCATAGGTACCCCAAGGAATAGACCTTTCAGATTTGAGAATATTTGGCTTTCACACCCATAATTCATCAGCAACATTGAAAAATGGTGGGCAAAGGATTTGCAAATTCAGGGATCAACAATGTTCCTGTTACACAAAAGATTAAAGCACATTAAGCTGAGGCTAAAAGCTTGGAACAAGAATGAATTTGGTAATATTTTTGCAGGAAATATATCTATGGAAAATGAAATTCATGATCTCAACCAAGCTATGATTAAGGAAGGCTTGGATAAGAACAAAAATGATCAAGTAGAGAAGCATCATCAAGAATGGGAAAATTTGTGTAAACAAGAGGAAATTTTTTGGAGACAAAAATCTAGAGTTCAATGGATAAAAGAAGGAGAGTGTAACACTAAATTTTTTCATAGATCCACTATTGCGAACAAGACTCACAACAGGATCTCTTCGATCAAGGACGAAGATGGGCAGATACATCAATCCCATGAGGAGATAGAAGTAGTGTTAGTTCAGCGCTTTCGAGGCATTGCTCAGGAAAACATTTCAGTAAGGGAAACTTTCATCAAGGACTTAACCAAACATATACCTAAGCTAGTATCCAAAGAGGATAACATTAATCTTAACATACCTATATCTGAAAAGGAGGTCAGTGAGGCCCTCAATGAAATGCAAAAATGGCAAGGCTCTAGGTCCGGATGGATTCAATGTGGATTTCTTCAAAGCATGTTGGAATATTGTTAAACATTAAATTTTAAAGGTAATGGAAGGTTCCAGACTAAACAGAACTATTTTGAAGGCACTCAATACCTCCTTCATCTCCCTGATTCCCAAACAGGATAATGCTCAAATGCCATAAAGGTATAGGCCCATTGCTTTATGCAATGTAGTATACCAGATAATTTCCAAGGTCGTGGCCAACAGACTCAAACCTCTGCTGCCTGCGCTTGTTTCAGGGGGACAATCTGGTTATGTGGAAGGCAGAAAATACTAGATAACATCATTCAAGCTCACGGGGTGGTTCACTCGTTAACTAGTAAAAGGAAAGCAGGAATGATCATGCAATTGGACATAGCCAAAGCTTATGATAAAGTGAACTGGACATATATCAGGAAAGTGCTTATTGTGTTTGGATTTGATCATAACTGGGTCTGATGGGTCATGGCCCTGGAGACTTCTTCCAGCTTTTCAATACTAGTTAATGGCTCTCCCTCTGAGATTTTTCTTCCTTCTAGAGGCCTCATACAGGGAGATTTGCTCTCCCCTTTTCTCTTCATCCTCATGATGGAAGGACTGGGTCAGTCCATCAAGCATGCAAGAGTAACGGGCAAAATTCAAGGACTCCAACTATCAGAGAATGGACAAGTTCTGACTCATCAACGATTTGTAGATAATACCATGTTACAGGGAATTCCTATAGTCAAGGAGGCTCTAGCATACCAACAAATTTTGAATGAATTTACTATGGCAATAGGTATGGAAGTTAATCGTTCCAAATCAAAAATATTTTTCTTTGACACCCATATTGCCATTCAGAGAAATATCAACAGAATTCTTGGCTTTCAAAGAGAGTCCCTCCCCTCTAAGTACTTGGGAGTTCCTCTAACGGCTAAACCTTTGCACAAGATTATTTGGGAGCCGTTAATCATCAAGATACAAGATAAGGTCAGGAAGTGGACCATCAGATCTTTAAATCTGGCTGGTAGATTCGTACTTACAAAGGCGGTGCTCCAAGCTATCCCAGTCTTTATGCTATCAGCTCTCCCAGCTCCAAAAGGAGTCTTACAGCAATTTAGAAATATCCAAAGAGAATTTCTCTGGGGCAAGGAGGAAACAAGGAAAAATGGGCGTTAGTCTCATGGGAGAAGATCTGTAAACCCAAGGACCAAGGAGGCCTAGGATTGGATGATCAAGGGATTCTCAGTAACGTTCTAGGGGCTAAACTTTGGTGGCGATGGGTCAAGGATCCAAAGGCTCAATGGGCAAGCATCTGGAAAGAAAAGTTTGCCAGCTGCTGGCATACTTTTGGCATCATAAGAATGTCTGGAAATATAAAGGGCTCACCCATATGGAACAAGGCCTGGGAGAACAGAAGTGTGGTTCAAAGAAACAATTTATGGGAAATCAGAGAGGGAGATCTGGCACTATTCTGGGAGGACAAATGGCAACAAGAACCAACTCTATTGAAAGAGGAATTTTTGGGCCTCAAGCATGAGACAGAAAACCAAGGATTAGTAAAGGTAAAGGACTTTTGGGAGCATACTCACAATACAGGAAAATGGAGAACATGGAGAAAAATAGATGGCAGGGAGGACAAAACCCTCAACAGGAGAGCAGAGACCCTTAAGAGAATTTTAGATCAGAGGATGATTTTAGTAACTGAAGGGTAGGATCAACTAAGATGGGGTAACAACAAAGAAGGCAACTTTAATATTAAGGAAGCAAAAGGTATTCTCCTTGGGCTGGAGTCCCAGGTTACGAATAGGATCTGGTAGAATCTTTAGAGGCACCAAGGCTAGATGAAGATCAAACTCTTTATGTGGCTGGTTCATCACAAGAAAATCTTAACCTGGGATAATATTAGAAGAGAGGTGTGCTGGGACCCTCCAGATGCCAGCTCTATGAAGCCCAACAGGAGAAAATGGAACATCTTCTCAATAGTTGCATTTTCACCTCTAGGTTATGGAATATTTTTGCCACCATCTTCAAACAGTCCGACAAGGACAAAGAAAGTATCACTAACACCCTTAGTAGTTGGAGGAATTTTTTTTTGGATTATGAAGTTCTTAACTCTCCCTGGGATCTTTTGCCAAGTTCCATTATATGGAATGTTTGGAAAGAAAGAAACAAATGGATCTTCAAAGAAGAGAAAAACTCCTCTCTTCGCCTGTTGGAGCAGATCCTAAAACAAATTAAGGAGACGGTCGGAGCCATAGTAAGGTGTTATGAAACCAGCTCCAAAAAAGATAGAAAAATTATATCAACGCCTTAGAATTCAGCCTCTTCGAGGGGGCAACCTCCTTTACATTACATAAATGAACAATTCTTGGATGATACAAATGAAAAGACCTCCTTTCTATATATAGGAGTCTAAGGGGTCATAACATAATCAGAGCCTACATAACAATAATAATGTAAGGGCACAATAATAATAATAGTGGGCTTCTATGGGGCACAATAGTAATAATATGGGCACAACAATATTAATAAGGGGTACAACTACAATAGTAATGGGGTAATCACTAGTATTATGGGGACCCAACATAAGAGATCTCCCTAAAAATGCTCCCTCAAAAGCTGAATTAAGAATTCTCAGGCAGTTGGGCATGCAGGGTCTCATTCCACAAGGTCTGGATAAGAAAGTAATCATGAGGGAAACGGTTAATGAGTTTTGGATTCCTCCTCCGGAAGGTTTTTTGAAATTCAACATAGATGGAGTTTCAAAAGGTAACCCGACAATGGCAGGCTTTGGAGGAATTCTTCGAGATGATACTAGAAACATTCTCTTCATCTTCCATTGTCATTTAGGGAAAGCCACCAACAACATGGTGGAATTAATGGCCTTGGAGCAATGCTTAAAATGTCTGAAACAGGATAACTGCCTAAATGTGATAATAGAAGTTGATTCAGAGTTAGTCATTAACTCGGCCAAGAGAATTAGTCATGGAACAGGGTCAGAGAAAGTTTCAAAACACTGGAGGTTGATACGTGTTCTCCATAAAATATAGGGACATCTTCTGGGACTACACACGGTTAGATTCAACCATGTGCGTAGAAAGGCCAACAAATTGGCGGACATTCTGGCCAACCAAGGTGTCAGCTATAAGGATAGCAGAACTTCGATGGATTGGCTCGCAATGTCTCAGAGCAACCTAAAAGAACTTTGCCACAACCAGGCGGAATAGGACAAAGAAGTGTATCAGAACTATACTAAGGAAGCCAGGTCGCAATGAGCATTTCTCTGCATGATTCACATATCTTGGTCAAATAGGTCTACGGTGGGAGGCTGGCCACGGTTGGCCATAGCAGCTATGGTAATCTCAACCCCAAAAATCCCTGGAGTTTGGCGAATGATTTTCTCAATCCAACGAAAGGTTTTGAGAAAAACCAGCAGCAACTATTATGGCGACAACATTTTCCAAATTTCCATAGTTGGGAGATAAAACCGCTTCTCGAGTGCTTTTTGGTCAAGTGCACCGCTTTCAAGCTAAAAGTGGTTTTGGAGATTTGGCATCGTTGCCATACAACTCATGACACGTGGATGAGGGCTGGATCCGAAAACCACCCTCATCGCACACTAAAGTTCGGTGACATTAGGCTGTGCGATATTCAGCATAGCCGTCTGATCTTGCAAGGCTGATCAACGATCAGGAATGATCGTGCGGTTTGGTGGGGTCGGGGGGCTAAATATCACGCATCTTCTAGGGGCGATATTATCTCCGAAGTCAGATTAAGAAAGGAGAATGGATGGCAGCGATTAAAGAGGCAGGTTAGAGGTTAGTTTACGCAGGTATTTGTGGGGATAGTTCACGTGCCCTGCTATTCCTGTTGCATAATTTTTGTATGTACTCGAAAGGGTTTGGAGGGCACATTTTAGGGTTGGAGGGTTTTGTTTTAGTCAGGCAACTTCCTGTTTTGCCTTAGTCCACATAGTATGGTGGACGTTAGTATATAATGTAAAATATGCTTGATTCAATGAAATAGAAGATACGACTCTTACTTTAGCAAAAAAAAAAGATATATTTGAAAATTAAATAATTTAAAGAAAAATTATAATATATATCCCTTAGCCTGAAAAGCATGGTTAGTGTAACTTTATAACCTTTATGTCACTCCCTTTTCACATAAGAATCATGCTATTATTTTGACATAAACCTTCATTCAAATACTACCTTTTATATTCTTAACAACAACAATAATAATAATATCCATTTTTAAGGTCATAGCGAAGCGAGACACTAAATTGGTGTATGAGACCCCCTTATTTGTGGGACAAGGGACCCACCTCCGCACAACGATTTGACTACTAAGTCTACAAAGGCATACATACTCTACCCCCCTTTGGTTTTGAACCTGTGACCTCTTAGGAGGAAACACATGCTCTAAACCATTAAACCCACTCATTATCTACTTTTCGTATAAATATTAAAAAATATATTATAATTATGATACGCGTTTCTGATTCTCTCAACGTAAAAATCTTGTATTTGATTATTTTTCATATTAAAAAACTCCATCAAAATACATAAATATCTAATAAATCAATACTAATGTTATAAATCTTTTTCACTGTTTATACACATAATCATACAAACAATATAATATAATATTCTACATAATTTTTCACATTTCTTTTAAAAAAAAATATTATTAAATTATCGATGAAGACTTATGAATGTTATAAATCTTGTTCACTATTATATACATAATCATAAAACAATATAAATATAATATTCTACATAATTTTATCACATTTCTTTAAAAAAAAATTATTAGATTATCGATAAGTCTTTATTTCTCTGAAGACGTATGTCATAACAACCGGCTTGTTTGACTCCATACATCTGGAAAATTACAAGTTCCTAACAGAATTTAGACATTTATTAAAAAATTGATTCGTTCGTATTTATTCATAATATTAAAATTTATTTTTAAAATATGAATTGACATAAAGTAAATTTAAAAAGAGTTAACGTGTCTTCGTAATAGCCCATAGAATTGAAACAAGTATAGTATATAAACTAAACCACCACATTTAACCAATAACTTGTTTCAAAATTTAATCATGTTTTTATTTGAATATGAGAAACAACACTATATTGGTTGTTCCTTTGGATAAGGATGACAGTAATGGTTCTTCTTTTAGAATTAAATATAGTTAATTTGAAAGTCTAGGTTATGACTTGGTTTTTATGAGGTCGTTTTCTAAATTTTAATTTCATATAAATATAAAATTAGTAATTGTTTTTAAAGGTATAAAGATATACTGAAGGAATAGAAGATTTTGAAGACTAAGAAAATTGTGAAGACAAAATGAGTTTTTTTTCAAACCTTTGTATTCACCGGTCGGGTTAATACAACTCAGAGGACAACTTCAAAGAGTTAGAGAAAAAAATATTGACCATGTAGAGATTGCATGGGGGAGGTTGGAGCCACTCTTGACTTTCGAAATGATGATTACAAATCTCACTCGCTTGCCCATGTCCAATGCTTCTCTTCTCGACAAAAGGACCAATGCAGCAAAAGCTATGTCAATTCGGGCAGCTGCCCTTCACATGAAGGTCTTGGAAGTTGTTTTTTGAAGGATTTTGGTTATAGTAATTTCAAGGATGTCTGCGAAGTTTTTATCCAGTATCCTAGAACTGAAGGGGATATTTGGGATTACTTTGATTTCATGCCAGTGTTGTTTAGAAACATGAGGAGTGGAATGATATTATCTTTGTTTTGAATGATACAATGTTTGCACAACGGCACCAAAATTTATGTCTAGAGAGCATAAATGCTAAGATAACCCAATTTGAGAGCCATCTCCAGTGTGATGTAAAGCCTCCAACACCTCTCGGGCCTAGTGCCAAGGATCCTACTCCAGTGGTTTTCCTCAAACCCCTGAATTTGTATTATGTATTAGAGTAGCACTTATATTTGCAGTTCAGTAGTTCATAGGCTAGTTTATTTACAACAATTGTTTTTATTTCGGTTAGACTTTCCCATCCACAAGCAATCAATATATTTGGTTTTCCTTGTGGCAATTTGAGACCACCTATGGTGAACTCAGTAAAAACAATGGCTATATGGTAGTTGTGTCTTGATTTTTTGAAGTAATACCAATACAATTTCATGCACAAAAAAAAAGAAGTGAAAGTCAAATTAGAAAAGCAAAAAATGTTCAAGATATTTAAAATCATGGCATTACTACACCGAGTAAGTTTGCCAATTGGTGTCATGGATGCCTTGTTGGATGGGGACTTCCTTCCTCCTAGAGATGATTTATGCAGGGACAATGGAATATTCAGTTAGATGACAAAAGCAGATGAAGATGAGAAGAAGCAGAGTTTATAAAGAAAGTGGTGACAAAGGAAGCATACGCAACATGAACAAAGAAGATAAAATAAAAAGGAAGGTGAAATGTGGACCTCTAGACTTAATAAAAGAAAGCAAATAGAACATAGTAGTGAAATAGAAAGATGATAGAAGCGAAAGAAGAAGAAAAAGGAAGATGAAGAAATAGACAAAAGGAAGGACACAAAGCAAGGTAAGAATAATAATATGATGTGTGCAATTTGAGATGCAAATGTGATGAATCCATGAAACACATCCTTCAACAATTTAACAATCCTTTTGACATGGAAAAGAAGTGGTCTTAAATAAGTGTTTGTATAAAAGGCTAAAGTAACCTCATATTTTGGAATTTTATTTAGCTAAGTCAAATGATATTGATGTAAACCTAAAAGACGAGTATCCCCCATTTAAAAGTTCATGGTGTTGTAAAAACCATTTTGTAGTGCAAGGAGTGTGGTAAGCCAAAACCACTTGTCATGACAAAGGATTATTCGTGGTACTTTGAACACATTGATGTTTATGTTTCATGGTCATCGAAAACCTATTGATGCAATGTTTGGGATAAATTGAAACCACCTAAAGATTGTAATGGTTAAATGTATGATGATGTAAAACATTTGGGATGTAATGGGTGAGATTTGTCCACAAAAGCCTAAAGATGTGACAATTGAGGGTAAACCACATAAACATAGAGGTGCGATGGTTGAGGTTCATACATAAAAACCCATAGGTGTAATGGTTGAAGGTAATCCAAATAAAACCCAAGATATGGTTACATATAAGCCAAAACACATTGAACACAAAGAGCATAGAATATGAGGATAAAAACGGGGCCCGTGAAAAAGAAAGAGAAACATGTTCCCAAGCACCTATTAAGGGGGTGTATGAAAGATAAACTCCTACTATGATGTATAATAAATTAATATGGTAGATTTGTAATGATGTAAAGTAATTCTATAAGTCTATGTAAGAATTAGAGATGAAAAAATGAAAGAAGTTAGGGATAAAGATTTATTGAGAGTTATGAACATATGGTGGAGATGCTTGAATTAATTATCCAATTATGACATGCTTGTTATGTCAAGAAGTCTGAAGTTACATAAAGGGACCAAATATAAAATAAGAGTGCACACAATAATGCTTATTTAATATAATTTTGAAAAAAATAAAAATAGAGAAAAAAATGGAAAATGTTAGGGATAAAGATATTTGGAAAGATTCATAAAGATATTACGGAGATATTTATGAAGATGGTTGAATTAAATATCCAATTTTGACATAGTGATTATGATCACCTAAAATTATATAAATAGATCAATTGTACAATAAAACTACAATATTTAGTTAATATAATTTCCTTTTTGGAAATTTCTTTAGTGGAAATTATGAATGTACCTTGTTTTGTAATCAAGCTGAGAGGTTCATTCTACAACCTAGTGTGAAGGTGATGTGTAAGTATAGTCGTGCTCAATTTGGAGTTGACATGTGTCCCTCTTAAAATACAAATAAACTATTATCAGCTATAACCAACATAGATCAACACATTAAATGACTTTTTTGTTATTAATTCATAAAACATTGGATATTTATTTATATACAAAATTAAAATATTTTCTTTTATATATATATTTTATAATATATAATGTTTTTACTATTATCTGTTTTTGGGGTTTAGGTTTTGATAACCCATGGTATTTGAAACTTTCATTATATATTTCTTATCATATGTATATATATATATATTTTAATGTTGTATATAATAAAATATCCAATGTGGGTTATGAATAAAACATTTTAATATGAATTAATATTGAAGTATACTTAGAATATATTAATAATAAAATATAGTCTCTATAGCATTAAAAAATACAATTTAAACAATGAAAAAGTACACATTGTTTTTTGCATTCTCAAATAAGTTTGCACTTAATGGAGAAATTTGATCCCTCTCAACTCATGTTAGATCCATGTTTAAAATGGACCTATGCTCGTTGAATATTAAAACCAACATTTGGAAAGTTCTAACATTGAATCTATGATCATCTCATTACTCTTCAATTATTCATCAAACCATTATTTAACCCTTATTATCTCTATATTTAAAGGGAAACTTTAATGATCTTATTTGTTTATCGATAGCGAAATGGAAATAATATTGTTCCCAGTGATGAAAGGAATATTTAAACGGATAACTATTTATTATTAAAAAATTATTTACTAAAATCCACTTCCAAAGAACCATTCAACTACATTAATAGTGTTTTTTAAAATATCTTAAAAATGGAAGATAATATTGATTCAAAAATTTTAATTATTTTAAAAATAACTTTAAAAAACACAATTTGAAAATTGAAGATAATATTGATTCAAAATTTCCAAATTGAAGAAAATATGGATTCATGTTTCCTCACTAACTGCAATTTGTCGTAAATCCTTTTAACCATGAAAATTTCCAAAATGACCATTTTTATGAATTGTATTTTTTATCGACTGATGTATACTTCATTTTTCATTGATGAATTCTCTCTGATATTTAAATGTAGAGAGATTTGGTATCGATCACGCACAACTCTATAAGGAAAGAGTAATGATCTATCTTACGATTGGGTCAGAAAATATATGGCCAGGTTTTCATAAAATTCCACAAACCTTGGTTGGATGAGATATTATGAGGATTAGGTAGAATAGATTGGGAAAATCTAGCCATTTATAGATGGGCCACTCATTACAGTGAACTGAAAGAAACTGAATACTTTGGATAGAGCAGATAAATTCATCGAGTACACGTATATTCAAATTTGAAATAAAGTTATACATGACCAGTGGACCATATTGTACCCTTCGCTACTTATGATAAAATCCCATAATTAATCCAAGTTTAAAGTGAAACTCGGAGAAAAAAGTGCAAGACCAATGTACCTTCACTACTCATGAGGATAAAATTCTGTAATACTCGACCATTGTACTGTAACTTCACTACTCTCATAAAATCCCTGATAATGAATGAGTGTACCTTCACAACCCATGATAAAAATCCGAGAATAAATGCAAGTTTGAAATGAATCTATGCATTACCAGTGAACCACAACATAACCTTCGATGCTCCTGATAAAGTCACAATTCTCGCTGATCTAGGTATTGTTGCTAAAACTCTACGAGCAGCAGGGCCAAGTTGTTGAAATTTAAGTCGACGTGCAATCACTCAATTCAGACTTTGCAACCACAACACTAATATAACTGGCAGGCAAAAAGTCAAACCCTCTTCACAAATTTTCAAGAACTTTTGGAACGATTTTGATGTTAGATTGAGCATTCCACCATTCCCTATGTGTAACTTTGTGTGTCTTAAGTACCCACTTCTCCATGATTCAGAGGGCCACACCAACCTGACCTGAACTTTAGAGGTTTGCACAAACCTACCTTAAAGAAGGCTTTGTACACACTTACAGAATTCAGTAAATACCTCTAAGAAATATGCACATAGCAAACCTATACTTAGTATAACTCTAATTTATTGTTGCAACCCTGACGAGCCCTGCAAATCTCACAGGGCATGACCCAAATGAAAACTACATTCCATGAACCCAATTAGTACTAGTAAAGATGCCTTGTGCATTTTTATATAAGAAAGTTATATTAAATAAAGCTCTCAGTATAAAAGAAACTTTCATTGGGATTCAAGAGGCAAATAAATTACAAGAAATGGCATCGGAAAATTTAGATCTCTGGGAAGAGCTAAAAGTTCAAACTCCAAGTGTGCAATCTCCCAACTTGCTTTTCATATAGAGATTTGAGTAGAGTACTCCACTGCAAATGAAACAACTCAAACATTAGGGATAATATCATTCAAATAAAAATTATTTGGCTCCATACTTATTTGGAACATTGCAGCGCTTGGAAAGTTATATTTTATGATAAGCCATGCATATGAACCAGATTCAACAAAGCGATTTCATAAGTTCCATTAGCAATTTTTCTGAGTGCAGATATTTTTGTCTGACTAATTGCATATTAGTGATAACAGTATAAAGTGCACAATAGCTACCACCACAAGATCAACACCAGTCCCCAGAGTAGATTACTAGTACCAGTGGGGACCAATGTTGACTAGTGGATTTTGTACCTGTGGGGACCAGTTTTCCATTAAGGTAGGGAAAAATCACTGAATAGGTTACCAAACATTGGACCATATTTGGTTCATCAAGTTCTGTTATGTACACTCCATTTCAAGGGGCTCTCCTAAAAACAACCTCTTTGCATCATCTTGAACCTTTCCAATCCAGACTGGAACATCTACCTAAAGTGCCTTGCCAATTCGAACCTGAGTTGTGCAAGGCTGATTATCTTCCAACATATGCCAGAAAAGATCAACTTTATCTTCAACAGATTTCTTTGATTTTGATATGCTTTCATCAAGAATACTTTGAGAGTTTTTGCTTACAATAAGGTGCTTCTTTTCTATTATCTTCCTCTTCTTTTTTCAATGTTGCCAATGCCATTCATCTTGAACAAATATTGATTTTATTTTAGAAGTACAACATGTCATATGAAAGCCTTCCTCACACATATCACAAATGAGAGTTTTGGTTTAATCTTCTAAAAAAACCACATATTTTATAGAATATTGAGAAATTTCCATCACCAACAACACTTGGTTGCCCTGTTGTTGCATACTCTCCCGAATACAAAAACCAACCAAGCAATCCATACTCCTCCAAAACATAAATGCACCACTCTTTTTCACAATGACTCTTTCGAGAAAGTAGTTTATTATCACTAGAAGATGTGCACTCAGATAGATAAATTACATCTTGTTTAGTGGATACCGCAATATGTTTTAAAATACAATCAGATAATTGGAAGGATGGACGGCCTAGAATTTGAAAATTAGGAGACTCTGCAATGATTGACCTGCTTCCCGAAGTAACCTCTCCAACATCATCAACATTCGTATCTAAATTTTTGGAATCCAAATGTAAATTTGAAGATCTTATCTGACATAATGAAATGACTTCACCATCAAATGTCTTACAATCAATATGCATTCCAAGACAAGATTCATATTTCTTAGTATGCAAAAGCCCACCCAAGCTATTGTTTATGACCTTGTTTCCCGATTGCAAAAGATTCAATGGATAACATGTAAAAGAGCTAGCCAATACACTTATATCATGCTGCTCAATAGTAACATTGTGCTTGCCAGTATCTTCTATCTGAGTCACTTAGGGTGTCTAGATAGAATTTATGTTGTCATTATGCAAGAATTACTTTTGAGGAACCATATGGATTTGTTTTGATAGAAGTGCTATAGAGTTTCTTTGTATCTTTTTGCATTTATATACATAATTATTTTGCTTCAGGACATAATCTCTGGACTTTTTCTCCATAATGGATGAATCCAAGCATGATTCAACATACATTGCATAACGAAAATAATATCATCTTCTATTATAATAGGATTTTCCTTTGTACCAATGGAATGTAAACTTAACCCATCATCTAATATTTTTGGACAAAATGTTGCAATATCACCATATGAGGGGAAAAAATGTAATTGTTCTAATGTAGCATGGCCTAACATAGTACTCAATGCAGCTCTTAAGGAACTTGGAAGGCTACTTTGAACACTCATTTGGTCTACATTTATGCCTATTGGAACAATCATAGATCTCCTTGCACAAGAATCTACCAAAAAGCTCGATACTACCTCCATTCCTCCTAGAAAAGTGCTCTACATGAACCATCATTAGCCTCAGATACAACATGTAAAAATGCACTCAAGTGTCCATGCATCAATTAGATCCGCTGCAAATCCAACGAGTACGTCATTATAGATGCAAGAACATTAAAGCCTGGAAAGCCAATATTGTCGCAAATTTGTTTCAAGTAATAGCAAACTCTAGAATCTGCAGATCTGGAATCGAATATAAGCCTTGACAAGGCCTTTGAAAATGGTAGTTTCTTCCAGGGTAGACTATGAACCCTCTGATATTTGGAGAGGCCACCTTATTCCTTCTCGTCTTGCAGTGGTGTGGTGTTTCTCCTCCTATTCTTCTTTCTGATTGTTCTCATCCAAATGGGAATTGGAAGGTCATTCCTGCTCCCTTGTCCCTCGGAAGGACCACCGACTTGATATACAACTTCAATATCTTCAGCATAATTCGAATTCAACCAAGACTATTGATGGTTTTTGAGAAATGTCACTTTCCACACATTAATCACTGAATTGTAAATTATTGAAGCAATGCCCAAGAGGAAGGAACAAACGATTTCGTTGCTATCGTGTGGCATACATCATTCTCAGTCGGTCTGGGAGACAATCGCGTAGATGGACTGAACGACTTGGGAGTGTAAATATCCAAAAATTTCAAATCCTAGTGCAATAACTAATAATATTTCTTCTATTTGTTAATTTACTGAAACAAATTAGTTGCAATCGTCTACGACAAATATCGAAATACATACACTACAATCTTCACAAATTAATTACTGCAAAAAATAAATGTAAGGAAAATACTATCACAATAATAACACATTAACACAATTATTTTTGGACAATTATCCCTAGAAAAACCCAATGAGGGAAAATTGGTGCAACATATGAGAGTTTCTTTTATTATTCTTCAGCAAAATATCATGTACAATCTACAGATAACATAATAGAAGAAGAATCATTGAGATAAATTTTACAAACAAATTTCTCCACTCCACAGTGAATTTCTGACCCTTGAGAGGACCTGCTTCCCTCACGCTAGCCACACTACATCACCCTCTGCGCAATGACTGCGTTGTCCCTGCATCACTGCCTCTGTTATGGTGATATGCGTCCCTCTTCTATGTTGCCTCTTCCTGTTATTTCCTGCACTCTCAACTATTGTTGATACTCTCTCTCTCTCTCACCTACAACTCACCCTCTGATTCGATTTCCTCTTGTCGAACTTTAGCTAGTAAGAAAATTGATCTACTTGGGAAAATGAGTATCTTCTTTTGGTGTATCTTCCAAATGCCCATCGAATTCCTTCTTATAATCTTCTCGTTGAATAATCAACGGCCCTGATTAAATTCTAATCAATGGCTCAGACCATATTGACTTGATCTCCATCTTTTTCTAGAAGATTCACACCCAGTTTTATTAATACCCTTTAAATATTTTAATTTCCTGAGTTTAGACTTAGGCATCCATTAAATATAATTAATTATTTTAATAAAACTGTCTCCAGGTGGAATTTATCAAAACAATTTCTCGGTATTCTGCAATACATGTTTCCTAGCCTCGCTACAAAATTTGAGGCTTAGAGTACATCTAATGCTACCAGCAATCAACGCTCCCTCTTAGCGTGGAATGTGCTTTAGTAATGAAACTTGAAGCATCACCCTGACTCTGTATCACCTCCCTCTATGTTGTTGATGTCTAAAATCACTGTCCACCAACTACTGCTCAAATGTTGCATCTGTGTTGCTATTATCCCTACACATTGCTGCCAACTACTACATTTGCACTGCAACTCCCTCCCATATGTTGTTGCTGCAACTGAGAAACCATTTGTTTTTTCTATTGAAACGAGTTCTCTACCATACCCATCTGCTCCCTAAACTGGATGAACTTATCTCTTCCTAGATCCTTTGTGAGTACATCTGCTCCCTAATCTCATGTGGGGACATACTGCAGCTGTTCTGCCCCAAGTTGAACATAGTCTTTAATAAAGTGACATCTGATATCAATGTGTTTCGACCGATCATGATATACTCGATTCTCAGAGAGTTTGATACAACTCTGATTATCGCAATAAACATTGGTTTCTTCCATCCTCTTCCTGAAGAAACTCACAAGCATTTTCCCAAGCCATATAGCTTCGCACATAGTTGTGTCAGCCACCATATATTAAACTTTTGTTGAGCTCGGAGCTACCGACTTCTACTTCCTGCGACACCAAGATATCATTCCTGATCCAACGCTGAAGCAATACTCGGAGGTACTTTTCTAGTCTACTGAACTACCTGCCCAATCTGCATTTGTGAATCCGCTCAATCTGGTGTCATCTCCTCGAGTGTATTTCAACCCATATCTCACTTTTGCACGCACATATCTAAGAATGTGCCTAGTTTCTACCCAATGTACCATTTTCGGTTCCACCATGAACTGACTAAGGGCGTTGACAACGAAACAAATGTATGGCCTAGCGTTGACCAGATACATGAGCGACCCAACGAGTTGTATGTATAAGGTGGTGTCCACTTCCTTATCTCTTGATGCATCTATTTTCTTTCAGTTGGTGATCATAGGCGTAGCCATGGGCTGACAATCCTGCATTCTTTCCATTCTTCTGCCAAACTTCCAACCCTAGAAAATAATTCATGAACCGCATATCCTTCGTGTCAAATTCTGCTTCAAGATTCTTCTTGCAGTCCTTTATAAGCCCAGATGACCCTGTTAGAAATAATCATCAACATATAATACCAAAATAAGTGGCTCATTCTCCACCATTAGATCGTAGATATTGGGATCAACATCAGTCTTGTTGAATCCAAACTGTTGTAAGTAACTATCAATCCAACCATACCATGCTCTGGGTGCCTGCTTGAGCTCATAGAGGGCTTTCTTTAACCTGCATACATGAGTTCTCTTTTCATGAGTCTCGATGCCTTCAGGTTGTTCTATATACACCTCTTCTTTTATCATCTCGTTCAAGAATGTTGTCTTGACATCCATCTGGTGAATCTACCATCCCATTTGAGCTGATAGGGATATAACAGATCTGATAGAGGTATATCTAGCTACTGGAGCGAAGGTCTCCTCATAGTCTATTCCTTACTTTTGTGCGTATCCCTATTCCACAAACCTAGCCTTATACTTCTTTATACTGCCATTTGCAGTGTACTCGATATTATAGATCTACCTTGATCCTACAACTGATCTATCCTCTGGTCTAGTTACCACTTCCCAGACATCATTCATCATGATAAAACTATACTCTTCTACCATGGCAACCACCCAAACTTGGTGTTGTATGACTTCCTGAAAACTGGAGGGTTCTTCAACCTGTGCTACCAAGGCTTGGTACCTATCAGGTTGTCTATGCTATCTCTTGTCAATTCTAGGAGATCTGACAAACTCCTCTACATCTCTCAATGTCTACTGTACTTCCCTGTTGGTTCTACCACTGGTGATGGGAGGCTCAATCAAATCATGTTCTTGTTGTTCCATATGCTGAGAACTACCTAAATCTCCTACTCTTAAGGAAGTATTGGTGTTAGTTATGATACTCAATCCTTATATCTGTCCTCCTTCTTGTCCTTCATGTTGCCCCTACTGCTATTGGACTAATGGAACATTTGTTGACTGATCTTCTATTGGCATTTCTCGAGATTTTCTAAAAGCTCTATCTTCCATGAACTTTTCATCTTATCTTACTACAATTTTCCTGTTGCTTGGAATGTAGATTTTGTATATTTTTAGGTCTCACAATACCCTAGGAGGTACCCCTTTTTCTGCAGTTTGATCCAGCTTATTACGCTTCTCATATGGAATGTGACAACATGCCACACTTCTAAACATCATGAGATGACTCACCTCCGGTGTTTTCCCTGTGAAGACTCCTTCAGGCGTTTTCCTCCCCAATGCTCAGTGAGGAGTTCTATTATGGATATACACCATTTTGTTGCATGCCTCTGCCCATAAGAATATAGACAAGTCCTGGTCATATAACATAGCCTTTGTTACCCCGACGATTGTTCTATTCTTCCGCTCCATTACTCCATTCCGTTGTCGATTGTATGGAGTTGTCCACTCTCTTTTGATGCCCTCCTCTCTGTAGAAATCTGTGAAGTTTTTATTCGTATACTCTCCACCATTATCTGAATGTAATACCTTTATCTTTTTCCCTATCATGTTTTATATGAGAGCCTTAAACTCTCTAAACTGATCAAAGACATCACCCTTGGTCTTTAGTAAATAAATTTAGGTTTCTCTAGAGTGATCATCAATAAAGGTGACAAAGTACTCACCACCACTAAGAGATTTCATGGACATCGGGCCACAAATATCTGAGTGTATCAATCCCAACATGCCTCTTTCTCTGTTGTCACTTCTGGGAAAATATTCCTTAGCGTATTTCCCTAGTACGCATCCTCTACATACATCATCATGCTCAGTACTGAGGAATGTAAATCTCGTAATAGTCTCTTTCAACATCCTTAGTGCTCCATGGTGTAAGTGTCCCATTCACCTCTGCCATAGTTCATTCAGTTCCTTTTCACCATTATGATTAATGCCTATTAGTGCCATTGGATATTTGAGATGCAATCTATACAATCTACTGCTTTGAGCTCCAATTTGTCTCATCTTCTTCCAGTTGGGATGTTTGACATACACCTTCCTTCAAATAAAGTATACATCGTACTTCGTGTCATGTAATTGGCACACTGAAATCAGATTCATTCCTAACCTGTTGTAGTGGTTATAAACCCCCTCCAGAATTTTGCCTTAGCTTCGTTTTGGAGCCTCCTTACCAACCTTTCAAAGCAACATGTCTTGCCTTGTCAAGTACACAAGCTTCAATGATTTTCTTGCAGAATGATAGCCTGTCCATGAGAGCTTGTTGCATCCCCCTCATAGGTTGTTTTTTCGGACTTGGTCCAGCTGTAGGCTGAGAAACTCCCTCAAGAAATTGCACAATTCTAGAGGGGAACCAGCCTTCCCCTCTAGAAATTGCACAATTATGTCTGGCAACCTGTTGGGCTCTAGAATTGTGCAAATCTGCATGTCACTGTTCACTGAGAAAATCACGCACTTTCTCTCAGCAAGGCTGCTCAGCCTAGAAATTGCGCAATTCTGGGTAGCAGTCTGCTGCTTTGCCCAAAAATTGCACAATCCCTCTCTGCAGCCAGCCCAACTCCCTCCCAAAAATGTGCATTTCTCCCCCTCAACTGAGCAGAGTGTTGCATGTGTAGTTGTGTTGACCGGTTCCACCCAAGACCAAGAAAATTTTACTTGCATGCATGGGCTGCTTTTTTTTTTTTCAGAATAGCAAAAATTAACATGCAAAAAGCATCCCTAGATTTTAGGGAGCTATTTTTAGCAGGTAAAAGTTACATGCAAAGATCGTTTTAGAATCTTTCCCCCAAGTGTCACTTTTTCCTAGATTTGTGGCATGCACGTCATGAGCCTCAAACTTATTTATTCGATGCTTCAGAGTTCATTTTTTCACATCGATCTTGGAGCTCTGACATCCCACAACACATTCAAGACTCTCCGACACATCCAACTTAGCTATTCACGAGTAAGTGGTCTCAACTTGTCTTTTGTAGCATTTTTGTCGCTTTTTGTGTTTTTGCTTGTGTGAGTGTTGTTTGCTTTAATTCTATGAACACTCGCTGTCATTTCCATGTATACTAGCTTGAACTAGCACCGCTTTAGTTTTCATTAGCATCTCACTATTGTCGCATGCATGAAATTGTTTTGCACGAGCGAGTTGCAGATTCAGCGACTCGCTTCACCCACATGCATGTTGTTTCGTTTTCTAAATCTTTCATTCACTATTTGCATGCACGATCATCCACTCTTGCTTACATTGAGTATCGCCATGCATTCACAATCATATTTTCTTTCAGTTGCCCGTTGGTGGGTCTGGCCAGCCTTGGCCCAGACTCTGTGTCAACAAGACATCATTATGCAATCCTAAGAGGGAAGGCTCTATCTTCCCCTCAAGAAATGTGCATTTATGCTCGGTGACAGTGCTCCAGGTTTACTTTGCGCAATTCTGAGGGACAGTCACTGTTGGCCCAACAAATTGCGCAATGTAGTCACTAAGCCTGCAACCATTGCCAACTGAAATTGCGCATTGCACAATTCTAGCAGCCAGTCAGCCGCCTGGATTGTGCATTGCACAATTCCAGCAGTCAGTCAGTCTCCTAGACAACCTAGACTGCCTTTTGTGCAGTTCTGGTAGCCAATCAGATAACCTCCCAGAAGAAATTGTGCAATCCTTGCCAGTCAATCCCCAGGTATGTTGCATGTCGTTCCTCAAGTTTGCTTTGGTTTTCACTGACAGGTTTCTTGCCGTGCATGTCGCTTTATCTCCATACCTTGTAGGTCTTTGTTCACCTCTTATCAGTTCAAGGTCAATGGACTCCAAGAGAGCAGGGTCAAAAGACACTGATGGAAGTGCAACTAGAGCAGCAGTTGGGCGAGTGTCCGCAATTCTACCGATCTATGAAGATACCAAGTTGATTGTAGACAAGGACATCAAGCTGAAATGGCAAGAGGTCAATGATGCATTTTCAGGCACATTTTAGGAAGACCTCGAAGACAACCAAGTATATGTGAAAATTCACCAGTCTAGCTTGTACCAGATTACATGCAGATACCCCGCGTTCCTCTGTGCAGACATGATACATTAGATCGTCTCGCACAATGAACCTGAGAAGTGGGCATGGACACTGGTTGAGACTATTGGGAACACTTATTGTAAGATGTTTTTCGAATGTAGCTTCAGAGGAGTTATCACATCGTTGTCCGATCATTTTTTCACCCCAGTTTACAAGATCATATTCAAACAGGATCCACCCTGCATGTCGAAGGAAACAATGGAGGCACTGATAGACATAGCTGATTGGTATGCCTCACTGTTCGGAACCTTCATACATATGTACAATGCGGAGAAGCCTTTGCATGTTCTACCAAATTTTTCCTTGGACATACTAGTTATGCATATCACATATCGGTAGGATTGACAGCTAGGCTACACCGGAAGAAGAAGGCACCTTGGCCCGCTCTTCCATTGTGCATTAGGTTATACGAGATTCAGAGTTTCAAGCATGCAGATTTCGAAGCAAAACAAATGAAGAAGTATCCTTTAGAACTCCAAAGTTACAATCCGTATGACCCACATTATATTGTGAAAGATCGCTACGCGAGAGTACAGTTCAATTGGATCCACGGGGCATGTCATTGGGCGGAGGAGGACCCATGGAGATATTGTTACAACTCCTCCAGACTCAATGAACCAGTCAGCTCCGCTATGGAATGGTTAGCGAAGAAATGTGAATTAGCATCTCGGAGAGCACCAGAAGCAGCAACAGCAACAAAGGTGAACATACCAGTGCGCGACAAGGGTAAGAGGAAGATTGTCGATTACATGGAGGAAGAGGAAAGCTGTGAATTCCGAGAAAATCCGCTTATGGAGAAAGCAACTATGGCTATAGAGGCAAAAAGGCAACAACGCGACAAGAGAAATGCACAAAGGTAGAGAGAGAAATGGAGAATGGAGGAAACAAAGAAAGAGTTGCATGAGTTGAAGGAGCAAATTTGGAAGGAACAGGAGCTGCCCAAACAAGAGAAGGAAGTGAAACAAGAACAGGTACAACAAGGGGCACAAATTGTGTAGACGGATGAAATAATGCCGTACAAGTAGTGGACTCATTAAAATAGCTGGCATCAAGCAAACATGGTGAACCATCACAGAAGCAGGACTTCGCTTAGAAGATAGAGTGAGCACTTATACAAATGGATACAAATATTGACTGACAAGAGTTAGAGAAAGACATCGACCTTATACCTCACCACCAAGAGGTCGACCCACCAGCTTCACCGCATCCAGAAGACGAGCAAGTCCCAAGCGACCAAGGAGACATTGAGATCCTTGGAGATCAGTCGGAAGGAGAGATGCACAACATCTCATTCAACAAGTTTCAACATAAAGTTATGCAATCTCACAAAGTGTCAACTCTGGAAAATCATACATCTCCTGTGCAGTTTGAGGAATGAGTGATCGTGTTAGACATGCGCAAACATCCAACAACATTGGCTGATGCTACTAGAGCATATGTCGAAGCCACTAGCTCGAGTGTTCGCTTCCTGACATCTGAGAACGAGTGAATGGCTAAGGAGCTATAGATGACCAAGCAAGGAGGAGAGTTAGTTACAACATCTGCCCAAGCAGAATTGAGGAAGGCAATACTGGATGAAGTATTTTCCCTTGACACAGTCATGCAGGCATTGCATTCCAAGTTTGGTATCGTGCATAAGATTGTCGTCCATCTCAACGGATGGAAGCAGTGATGTGCTAGAAGGGCATGTATCTTGTCGAACGTGCATGCTACTGTTGATTGCATGCAAACATGGACGATGAGATACAAGAGAGACCCATTTCACTTGCCTAAGATGATGAAGCTGTTGTAGTGGCTACAACCACCCTCCAAAATTTTCCCTTAGCTTGTTTTGGAGCCTCCCTACCAACCTTCACAACAGCTTGCCTTACTTCGTCAAGTCCTCAAGCTTTAGTGTCTTTCTTGCTCAAAGGCAGCCTATCGATCACAATCTAATATTTTCCATTCACAGACTGCTCACCCGGACTTGTTCCAGCTGTAGGCCGAGCAAATTCCCATTGAAATTTGCGCATTTCTGGAGGGAAACCAGCCTTCCCTCCAGGTATTGCACAATTCCCTCTGACAGCCTGCTGGTTCCAGGATTGCACAATCTTGCCAGCCAACCCTCCCAATAGGATTTGTGTAATTTTTCCAATCAACATGAAGTTCAGCCCAGGATTTGTGCAAATCTGGGTAGCAGTCAACTGCTGGGCCCAGAAAGTGTGCAGTCCTATTGATGCGTCGAAAATCACTGCATCAACATAGGGGGAAAACCACCTGGTCTGGACCTTAAAGCAGCTCCTTTTCCATTTGGTGTGGTGGCTCCGACTAGATATAATGGGACCAGTTTCCCAATGATTTATAAGTGGGATGGATAAGTGATCAATTTTTTAATATCTAATGGGAATGATGGATGATCCATTCTAAAATGTAACAATACAAAAGTAACTAACCTATCCCGAGAGTCTTTCTCTTAGTGCAATTTTTGATGGTTCTCATTGACAAGTAGGCATATAGATGATTCTACTCATAAACAAAAATATTCATTCATATGATAATTACTTTGTTCAAGTAGTTAAACAAAGTAATAATTAAAACATTATCACACCAATCTTTATATATTACTGACACACATATATATGAAAGATAACAACTCTTAAACATTCAATAGTGATAAGTCAAAAAATTGTCGTAAGAGCATATACATATATCAATAATAGCAAAATAAATAAATGTTGATTCACTTAAAAGCATGAAGCAAAAACACAGATAGTAGTACCATATGCATTTAAATCTCCTCCGATATGAATCGCATTTAGATCTTGCCTTTTAACTTGGAAATACTTTCACAAGAAGCAATAATGCATATCACATAAAAGCATTCTTCATCAAAACTCAGAATTCAGGTCTAGTTTTTATAAAAATAAATATATCGGAAGCACAGTAGTGCAACTTCCGATCCAAGTCTTAATACAAAAATTTTAGGACCCTTTGTAAAAACATGAAAGGGCCTATAAATACTATTTAAACTAACAAACTATGAAATAAATATGCTATGCAATGGTATAACTGTAGGAATTTACAGGGTAAGTTCCTCAGAAAGAACACCAAAAGGACATCGCTCACAACCAGATCTCAAATCAATACACCAGTATTTTTGACGTGGTTAAAACCCTCAAAGAGGGAAACAGTCCACGGCCTGCGCCAACGTGGCTTCTACAGGCAATTTATTAATAAAAGAATGAAAATTTACATAAGCTTCTCTCATGCACGGTTAACCTACAAATGACCCTCCATGCGCTTTAAATAGAATTCATGGACCAATCGGGTGTCAAGCCATGGATCAAGTGTCGGTACTACCGAGGAGAGAATGAACCGTCGGATCACTACATATCGTGACCGTCGGATTGTAAGTTACAAATGTACATAGTAAAGAAACACACTTTACCTAACTCTATACT
>APFE030092282.1:214959-230575 GCA_000404065.3 Pinus taeda
GATAGAGGTGGGGAGTTTACCTCAAATGAATTTTTCGATTTTTGTGAAGAACATGGAATAAGAAGAGAATTCTCTACAACTAGGACTCCTCAGCAAAATGGAGTAGTTGAAAGGATGAATAGAACGGTTCAACAAATGGCTCGTGCTATGCTTGATGAGTCTAGAACTCCCGCAACTTTCTAGGGTGAAGCTACATTTGTTGTAGTTGTTATTCTCAACAAAACAAATGTCCGGGTGAACAACACTCGAACCCCTCATGAGCTCTAGTATGGTGAGACTCCTTCGGTAAAATATTTCAAAATTTTTGGAAGCAAATGCTATATCAAAAATACTGATGAGCATCTTGGAAAGTTTGAACCTAGAGCAGATGGAGGCATTCTCCTTGGTTACTCTCCCCACAACCAAGCATACAAGTGTTATAGTAAAAGGATTGGAAAAATTGTTGAAAGTATTGATGTAGTGGTTGATGAAGAAGAAAACACTCCTAGGCAAGTAAGATCTGAAGATTTCGAAGATGATGAGGACTATCCATCAACATCAAATCAGATTCATGATGAAGAAGAAACCCATGAGGAGTCTGAAGAACAAATAAAGATAGAAGAAAAGACTCCATCCAGGTACGTTCAGAAGAATCATCGAGAATCTCAAATTTTGGGGAAAAAAGAGGCAGGAATACAAACAAGAAGAACAATTGCAGAAGCTTCAAGCTATTTGGCATTACTTTCCTCCACTGAACCACAAAACGTAAGAGAGGCATGCAAAGATGAATGCTGGGTCAAGGCAATGGATGAAGAACTTGAGCAGATCGAAAAGAATAACACTTGGGAGTTGGTTCCTAGACCAAAAGATAAGAATATCATAGGGACAAAATGGATCTTCAAAAACAAGTTGAATGAAAATGGGGAAGTGATTAGAAATAAGGCCAGACTTATTTGTAAAGGGTATGCTCAACAAGAAGGAATAGACTTTGAATAAACTTTTGCTCCCGTTGCTAGACTTAAGGCCATCCGAATGTTCCTTGCTATCTCTAGCTTTCAGAAGTTCAAAGTATTTCAAATGAACGTGAAATCAGCCTTTCTGAATGGAGACTTAGAAGAAGAAGTGTACATTGAGCAACCAGATGGATTCATCCTTGGCAATGATCCAGATCTTGTATGCAGACTAAAGAAGGCTCTCTATGGTCTCAAACAGGCTCCAAGGGCTTGGTACTATCATCTAGACAAATACCTTCATCAACAAGGTTTTTCAAAAGGATCAGCAGATAGAAATCTTTATATAAAACTTGAAAATAACAAATTGCTAATACTTGTTGTGTATGTAGATGATATCATCTTTGGCAGCAATGAAGAAGCTATGATCAAAACTTTGCCTTGGTGATGCAAAAGGAATTCGAAATGTCTTTTCTTGGAGAACTGACATATTTTCTTGGTTTACAAATATAACAAAATAAAGGCGGTATCTTTTTATCTCAAACCAACTATCTGAAGCAGATATTGAAGAAGTATGGCATGAAAGATTCGAAAGTAGTATGGACTCATATGGTCACAGGATGCAGCCTCAATGCAAATGGTGAATCAGCGGTAGTGCATCAGCCAACCTATAGGTCCATGATTGGAAGTTTGCTCTATTTAACAAGTACCCGACCAGACATCATGCATGCAGTAGGAATGGTTGGAAGATTTCAGGCAAATCCTAAGGAAACTCATCTTGAGGCAGTCAAGATAATTTTCAAGTATCCTCAAGGAACTCAAAACTATTGCCTATGGTATCCTAGAGATGCGGATCTCACTCTTCATGCTTATACAGATATAAATTGGGCTGGAAGCGTGGATGACAGAAAAAGCACTAGTGGTGGTGCATTCTTCATGGGTTCCAGATTAATATCTTGGCTCAGTAAGAAACAAAGTTCTATTGCATTATCTACAGCTAAAGCAGAATATGTGGCTGTTGCATCCTGTTGCACTCAACTCCTTTGGATGATGCAAACCTTGCAGGATTTTCAAATCACTTGTACACCACCTATCTCTATCTTATGTGATAATACAAGTGCAATCAACATTTCAAAGAACCCAGTCATGCATTCAAAGACCAAGCACATACTGATCAAGTATCATTTTCTCCGGGAACAAGTGCTGGAACAAAAGGTCAAATTGGAATATGTTCCCTCCAAGGAACAAGTTGTTGATATTTTCAACAAACCATTGCCTAGGGAGACATTCGAATACCTCAGACAGAAGATGGGGGTTGTTGATGCATGATCCTACTATTGAATCTTATATGTTGTAGGTAGGTCGATACATGTACATTTGCCGGTCTATGTGGGTCGAATGGGTCTATCGGAGATCATCTCGCATAGGTTCAGGGGGAGTATATATTCTGCTAATGATGCATTGTTGGCATTATCTTAGAAGTCCTTGGTTTGATTTCTCAAGAGTTTTCTGGTGGAGTAGATCAATGTGTGCTGGTTTGAAGGTTGATTCTGCTGATAGTTGTTCTTGTCTCTATGTCATGTACTTCTTTTCATATCAAGGCCATGTAATGACCTATTTTGGTTTCCCCACTATGCCTGGGATGAATGAGTTTTGTCTATATTGTGTATTCCCACTTGGATGGGAGATGGATGTGTGTATGAGTCTTGATGATAGGAAGGTTACTTATAATGTATGGAGTCATGTTCTTTCTTATAGAACATCTTTTTGCAGACAACATTTCAGCACAGAGCATATTCAAAGGGGGAGCTTGTTCAGAGTTTTCAGCAAGTACTCAGGGGGAGTATGGTAATCTGCCCCTTTGCCCTTGATGTCAAAGGCGGAGAGTGATTGGTTGTTGTTGCCATCAAGTCCAAAGGGGGAGATTGTTGGCATTATGATACATATGTTGTACTTGATGGCAACCCACTCATCTCAGATGATAAATTATAGTGTAGCAAAGCTCACACACTTTCATGCAGAGAAAAGTTCCTTTCATGCATAGAAACGTTCACACACTTTCATGCAGAGAAAAGTTCACGCACTTTCATGCAGACAAAAGTTCCTTTCATGAAGAGAAAATTTCATGCACTTTCATGCAGAAAAAAGTTCCTTTCATGCAGAGAAACTTTCATGAACTTTCATGCAGAGAAACGTTCACGCACTTTCATGTAGAGAAAAGCGCATGCACATGGGAAATCTTATGGTTGGTTCATGGTATTAGTCCAACAGTTTTTGATGCTATGGTTTTCGTCCATGGTATTTAGTCCTTGGTATTTGAACCTATGGTTTTGGGCCATGGTATCTCGTCATAAGTGTTGATCCCAAGTATTGGGTCCATGGTATTGAATTGTTATGGTTTTTGGTTCATGGTATTGCAAAAGGCCTAAGGCTATAAAAGAGGAAGGAGATCATTTGGCAAGTTATCTTCTGAATTATTGAATATATGATAAAGTGCTAGATCTGGAATACTATGATTGGGTTATGTTGCAGATCTAGATCTGAATGAAGAAGGAACTTGAGCGCACGGAGAAGGATAAGTTCTATTGATGGGTCAAAATCTTAGGGCTGGAATAGTGGTATCTCTATATGATTTTGATCTCTGATATGTGGTGCACGCTTGATCTATAAATCTAATAATCTGGGTTAATTAATATTTGAATATTTGAAAGAATGAATTTATATATCTATACGCAGGACGGTATTGACACAGAACCGTATGCACGCAGGTTTCTGAATAGTGAAGTAGCGTACATCTCTTGATTTATGTTCTAGCTGCTTTTGTTTATTGCTACAGTGTTCTGGGTTCAGAAGTGGGGTGTGATTACTGTTATTATGATTTGGCTATAGTCGTCAGAGAAGTGTATTTTGATTGAGTTTTGATTGGTGAAAAGGTGATTGGTTGATGCAGAAATTCTTGATGTTATTTGTGGATCCAGTCTGGAAATTTATGAAACATGGTCCCTGGAAGGAAGAGAAGTTTGTAATCTTCTGCAGGCAGCAGCCTGTGTACTAGTATCTCAACTAGTACAAGAACTAAGGGGGTTTTAGCTCCCTTCCAGGAGAAGCTGGAAAATGAGGGAGGGTTGTAGCTCTCTGCAGGTAGCAGCCTATGTACTGGTAAAGGATTGCACCAGTACAGAATCATTATAAAAAGAAGTTTCTAATTGAAAAGATAGAGACATATTGCAACATGTGGTTTTCACCCACATTAGGTTTCCACCTTATATCTGTAGGAATTTACAGGGTAAGTTCCCCAGACAGAACACCAAAAGGACATCGCTCACAAACAGATCACAGATCAATACACCAGTATTTTGACATGGTTAAAACCCTCAGAGAGGGAAACAGTCCACGGCCTACGCCAACGTGGCTACTACAGGAAATTTATTAATAAAAATGAAGATTTACATAAGCTTCTCTCATGCACGGTTAACCTACAAATGACCCTCCATGCGCTTTAAATAGAATTCATGGACCAATCGGGTGTCAAGCCACGGATCAAGTGTCGGTAATACCGAGGAGAGAATGAACCGTCGGATCACTACATATCGTGACCGTCGGATTGTAAGTTACAAAATGTACAACGGTAAAGAAACACACTTTACCTAACTCTATCCCTAACTCTATACTAGACCAAGTTGAACTTAACTATTTCCTATGTATCGGAATATCCTAACAATAACCAAATCACAAAAAATGTGAAAATCATCTGGAAATAGGCATGCTGCAGTCGGTCAGAAATGGTTCACTGTATGGGTTGATCATCTTGTGATTGGAGCTGACAAATGGCAAGCATCGACTGAAGTTATGGTGGGTGACTCATGCGTGCGTGTAACTGAGCAGTGTATGTGGCATCATTAAGTTTGGGAATCATATGGCTGATTACATCGGTGAGGCATTTCATTGTTGTCCGCTGACTATATGGTTTGACAAGGAAAAACCAAAAGTTTTCCTATGTTAAACTTTGAATACTTGCAATCAATATTTTCCTCTGCTCCAGCTCCTGTTTCCACGCCTATTCTAATGCTTTTACTCGTGGAACTTTTCCTGGAGAACATTCTGTATTAAATTTGATAAATAAAGACTATTATTAATTAATTCAACTAGGATGCTTGTTGCCAATGTGCTTCTTGATGTTGCTCTTTCTGCCTTCATTAGCTGAGATTTCCATTCAGTAAATATAATTTCTTTATGTGATTCCAGAATTTGTGGTAGATTAGTAGCTTTTCCCTCTTTAGATTCTTGCCAAGAGAGAAAATTTGTTAATCTTTCATCTACTTTTTCCAAGTCCATTCTCGCATCTATTGATTTATCAACCATGGATGATGAAATTTCACACAGAAGAAGAACCAATGAGATATTATGAAATAATAGGCTCAACTGACTAGACAATGCCTTGGTAATTTATAGAGCCTCCGATCTGAATTCTCCCACTTGAATTTTTCTATCTGAATTGTTAGCTGAGCGATTTGTTCTTCCTTCGATTTGCTCAGTTGTTCATTTAATAATTGCAACTTACTCAATGATTGGGATAACTCCTTTTGCTTATGAATTGCTTGCTCATAAATCCTTTGTTTTTCTTTGAGCAATTGCTCATTCAACTGGCCATTTAGCTGCTTCTGGACTGCTAATTGTTGTTCCAGCTGTTCTATCTTCTGTTGTTTCTCCTGTGCCTGTGCTTCTAGCAAACTGATTGCTTGGTCTTTTTCTTTTAGCAAATTACTGACCTCCGATGCTTTATCCATTGTGGCCGATGTGTATGCTCCAGCATACTGAGAAAGTTTGGTGAGATCTTTAGAAGGATTAACTTCCTCTCTCCATACCACATTTGTTATCTCCATTTGTGAAGTCAAAAGAGGAGATTGATCAATTTTCCTCTTTTTCCTTTGTCTTTTAATTACAGCCCTATGCTCAGGGCTGTAGAAAACATCTAATGGTGGTATCTCTTCTATGTGTAAAACAATTTCATCGGAGGGATTTTTAGGGATTATTTCTACATCCTTTTGAATCATGGGTGGACCGCTAGTTCCTTCAGTCGGAACTGTGTTGATTATTGACTTCTGAGTAGTAGTTACCTCAGGTGTGCTAAATCTTTGAATGCTCTCAGTATTACTAATGATGGATTCAAATTGTTGTCATTCCTTGATTAGTTTAGGATCAACATAAATGTTTAAATCAGGGGGTCCGCTACTTGTTTCTTGTCTCTGCTCTTACTCTGGAAACTTTTCCTTTTTGGGAACCTTCTCCACTACAGGATTATTATCGGTAGCTTTTTGTTCACTTTGACTCTGTGGCTGAACTGTTGGGGTTGTAGCCAATAGATCAAAAAACAAAGTTTGCAACCTCTGGGTTCTGAGCCTGTTGAATTTTTCTAACCCCTCTTCTCCATATTTGATACGACCTAATCCTTTAACCCGATAAAATATTTCAGTTGAAACAAAAAAAACATCAAAATCATCTTCTTCATGATTAAATCTGGTAAGTTTAGCTTGAGAAGTAACATTATAGACAACCTTCCTTGGGTCAAATTGCCTATTCAGAATGGTGGCAAGATTTAGCATCTGAATCTTCTCTGCCTCTTTCTCTGCATGTTTATAATCATGTAAGGTAAAAATGCCACACCGTAGGGGAAATGTAGGCCACATATGCTTCTTGGAATCCCTCAGGGTTTTTGATGTTCCTTTAATTGTTATCTGATATGCCAACTCTCGGGCTAATAGTTTGTCAGGAACATATAAAGGAAGAACACGGGGTTTGGTAAGACTACCAAAATGCCTTAAATACGTAAATTTCTCCTCTCCAAACTAGCTACCCACTGTTGTTAGGTCAATTTTTGTTTACTGAGATATCCTATGGGTAGGCTTATTGAAGATAGAATAATATACAGGTAGGACAAAACCATTGCAAATTCTGTACAAGTGATTCTTATAGTGGGCCTTCCACAACTGTTTGTGATAGATATGAATAGGATTAGGATCTTGGGAAGTCCACTTCCATCCGAGTACAGGGTATTCAGAATTAAAACAAATAATATCAAGAATATATGCAGTGTAGTAAAAAGGAGGAAAGATTCGGGAAGTTGTATACACTTTCTTTCTGTATTGTAGTATCTCAGTGGCTATTCTATCAGATAGAATGTTTGCCCAATCCATAGCATAACCATTAATCGCAGCTTCCATTAACGAGACCATATCTATAGTAAATCTTGCAGAACCATGTTGTCCCCACAGTCTACACATCATAGCGCCAACATAGCAATAAGGAGAAGCTAGTGAGTCAACAAAATACTTACCCGATGACTCATGCTTATGTTTCTCTAGGAAATGCCTCTAGTGTCTGATCGGGTCCGATTCCAAGTCATTTTCTTTTGCAAACGCTTCCAGGAATGCCTTTTTATAGCGCTTCTCGAGCAGAGGTAGATGGTACATTTTCCTGAGATCTTTAGGTTTAAATGATCCGAATGTTCTTCCATTAACCGTGGAAAATGTTCTGTCTAAAGTTGGGATTTTCTCGACGACCCACCTAACCACATCAGTGTATGGAAAAATTTTGCCCCGCACTACTATCCTGTGAAGGTATGAACATGCTAATTCTTTGAGAGTTCCTTCTGACTTGCTGGTGGAATCAGTTGTGGCTTCCTCTTCCGATTCTTCATGCTCCTCTGCTTTTATCAGATTGTAAATGCTTTCCCAACTCACATTTCCCAGACTGAGACATATTGTATCTGATATTAGTCCCTTCTTGCTCGATTCTGGTTCTTTAGCTATAGGGGTTTCCTTGGCCTTCTTAGATTTCTTCCCCATCTTCTCTGGATTCATGAGTTTAAAGAAACTCTGCACAGATAATTAAAAACTGTAACACAGGGATATTGCAGCTGAAAGCCAATATTAAAATGAACAGAATTAAGGCAATTGACATATGATAAGTCGGATGTAGTTAAGAACCACCACGATTGAAATCTTTGAAGGATTTACTCTTAACTGTGAAATTTAATAGTCGTTCACCCACATTAGTCAAATTTTGCCCCGGCTTGAGCTCCTATTTCCTTGTGTTGTTCCTTAAGGAATCAACCCCTATTATTTAGTAAATCCCTCTAATTGAATTGCACAATTCCTTAGGATGGTCATCTAACTACATGCAACACATGTACACTTAAGACTAGCCTACAACTGATGTTACATTGCCTTGGAATCTCCATCTCAGCTGGATAACTCGAATTCTCTACATGCACTAGATATTTTGGGCTAATTGACCAGTTAACTAGATGATGAATGATTTTGACTAAAGTCCCACTGCTTAATTGACCTTAATTGACCTTCCACTAGTTCCTGCAAAAGTTGGAACTAATTTAATTGAAAACAACCTAAGATAACTGACCTTTATTGCTACAAATTAGCAATCACACATGCATAACTAAACTCTAACTACTCCAAATTGAATTTACTGAGTAAAATGGGTGACACAAGACATTTCACACAAGTTAACTTCATCCAAGTTGTCTGCTGATGTGGAAATTCAAATTTTCTCAATTTAATCAAGGCAAAATCAAATTGAGAATTTCTTGCTGCATTTTTCAACACACATATGCTTTAAGACCTCCCCAAAAAAGTTTTTTCTTGATCCTGTGGAATGTTTTCAAGAACCTTGAATGTCCTCCTATAGGATCAATGTGTAATTCCAAAAGGTCCTTCTATTTGAATTGATAATTCTTACATAAGTATAAGTGATCTTGATACGACATCAAATCATTCATCCACTTAAATCTTTTTACTGCATCGTGGTCATCTTGTAGTTTTTGAATGATATTTCATACCTTCTCATATTGTTTCCATTATATCCTTGCTTCTTCCTCCCAATTCTATTATGGAATGAAAATAACACATAGTAAACCGTGTATGTCTTACTATTTCCTTGAGAGTGCCTATGCCACAATATTTTGTTCTCTATTTTTGTATTTAATTTCAAAGTAATAACTTAGCATCCTTGGAACTTATTTTTCATTTCTCTTATGAAGATAGTATTTGTTCCAAGAATTTTTTCAAACTATCATGATTTTTATTTTTTATTATTTTATTTTATTTATTTATTTTTATTTATTTTATATATATTATATTTATATATATTATATATATATTTTTTTTAAATTTAAAGTTTCTTCCTATTAGGTATGGACACCATTTCTTAACTACATGTAGTATGACCAACATTTATTTTTCATACATGGACTTGAGTACTAATACCGAACAATGCATGACAATATATTGTTGGAGTATAAATTCTAGCTCAAGACCGTGTGATGGTTCAACTTCTTGATCTTCTTAATCTTCACAATCTATGTAGAAATATTTCTTCTATCCACATTTATGCACCTTCCTGTACTTGTTGTTACAGTTGAAACATAGTCCCTTTGCAATTCTTTCATCCATTTATTATGTCAACTTTGTCAGTTTAGGATAAGGAGCATGATGTTCTCTATATTTATTATTGACCATTTTTCTACTTGCTAGACTAAAATCATGCTATAGGGATTTAGATTCATTGAAGAGATGCACCTCATTTTGGATGCTTTCCTTTAATGTTCCCATGAAGAGGCATAATAAATTATCCTTTCAAATATCCTTTACCTTGTGAATCAACTTTTGGAATTGTTGAACATGCTCTGTCACTGCACCTTCTTGTTGAAGATTTACTAATTGACTAAATAATGCATTTCTCTTAATAGCCCCATAATGTGCTATCAATTCCTTTGTAAAAAAGGACCAAGATACAATAAAATCCTTTTTTCTTTCACAAATCCATTGATAACATACATGATTTTCCTATTCTAAAAACATGGCCACAACATTTACCTTTTGTATGGATTTTTCTTAGTTTAGGTCAAAGTATTGCTCCATCCAGAATATCCATGTTATGGGATCATTACCACCAAAGTCCCTCATATTGATATTCACAATTGTTTTGGGAAGTTTTAGTGTTCTTGGATAAATGCCTAATCCCTCTAGACTAGTAGCTTAATCTAGAAACAATAGTACAAAGCATTCTCTATCTTTTCTATAAACAATAGATAAAAAAAGAGAACAAATAACCTACTTGTAGCTTCCGCTTGACTCCTTATATCCCTTGACCAATTTTGTTGCTCCTTCCCGTACTTAAGCCACTTGAGAAGTACCTACACACAAATAGAAATAAGAACCTATAAAAGCATATGATAATGATCTATTGATTAACCATAGCATGGAATCAAGTGCATGATAAGCATATGAAAGCATCAAAAGACAATACACGCATATGGAAAAATATTTGAACACTTTATTAATAAAAGGAAGAGTTACAACCCAGTTTGCCTGATTCTGCATCACTCCTGCAATTCAATCCCATCCTCTCCTCACAACAAGCAAGACACTTTGACATCATTACAATACTTGCAATCAACACTAATCCCATATCAACAACATCTCCCTACAATTCAATAATTTCTAGCCCCCTGATCTCTTAGATGAGAGATCTTTTTATAGGTGAATGAAGAAGGTTATGTCATCAATGGTGATAATGAATGCCCTCCTATATTTAGAAATTAGTTCCATGGAAGAAGGGATATGGGGATTGATGTTCCTTAACTCCCTTCCTCATCCAAATGCGAGCTCAAAGGAGTGGGTAGATTTGAGAAACTTCTAGAGGCATCCAATGGATAAGGAATCTTCCAAACCCTCACGGAAATTTTCTCAAATTCGCCTAATGTAGACCAAAGAGGAATCAAGTGCGCTGCATAGCACCCTAACAATGTATGGTTTGCATTCCAGCACACCCTAATGAAGACCTACCTGTGCTAATCTTCTTAGAGGCATTTTTTGGATGTTTTCAGTGATGGAACTTCTTGGGAAGTGAGGCATTTTGATGACTAACTTATTTAGGGCATGTAACAACTACATTAGGGGTTGATGGGCCCTAATAGTCAATCTATAAGTTGGGGTTGATGTGCCCAAATGGATCTATAACAGTTGCCCCCTAAAGCATGAAATTGTAAATATATATGTTGAGTCAAATGCTTTATCACGAGGAGGAGGTTTCGAAACGGAAAGGACCTGCATCAATTACAATACATGTATCATGATAATTTGATTTTTTCTCATGAACTAGCTGAGGGAAGGCATACCCATACTCAGCTTATAAACTTTCATTACATGTACAAACATAGTCATGTACAAATATAGACCCATGAATGGTTGACCATGGATGTAAGGCCATTGTACATTTGATTTAGTACTCCTGAAAATATCGTAGCTGGGATGGATGAAACTAGATCTAGGATCTTCAATCTTGTTCAATCTTTTGCTCAAGTACAAGTCCAACCATGTGAATAGATGTTCTGAAGTCGAACATGGAAAGACATTGTTTGATTACTAGCCAATGATGTTAGCTATTAACAGACACGAGAGGAATCACCGATAATGATAATTACCCTCAAGGTACTATAGTACATTTCGCATGGTGTGAATAAATGATTTGATGTTGAACACCATACAAAGCCTTTCGGTCGAAGGCCAGTGATGTCAACCTATTGTTGGAAGAGAGAAACTTTCCATTGATGTATGCAAGCTTCAAGGTACTAAAGGGGTGTTTCAAAGTCAACTTCTTGGATGATGTGTTGATGTTGACAAGAAGCGACTCATCGCAGGAGGGCCTTGATGTATCCGACATCTATGACATGAAATGAGGTAAATGATTTTGGAGATAAAAAATTAACTGACGACAAAAGGTTTAGGAATGGCAGTCATGAAAATGAAGGTTTATGGTATTGTAAAAGATGAGGTTTGAAATGAATGACTTCTCTTGAACATGTCGGTGACACTGAGATGAATTGGTACCATTGACCCAAAACAAAGTAATGGATGGTATGATAGATAAATGGTGTGATAACCATCAAGCTGAATGACCCAACCCACATAGTCACGATGATGAGGTGAAAGTGTCATGCTCAAGAGCGACTTGCTACCATAAAGTGTTTTCAGATTTTTCCATTTTCCCCAGTCATTGCTGATGAGGACCTCTTTATTTTTATTAAGCTTGAGGAGGATAACATATGCTTGTTGTATAATTTCACCCTTCGAGCGAATCCATCGCTATTTAATTCTTTAATGAGTCTAGCGCAGGCGAAACTCGGCCTTGTCTTGATGGACAAGTTTGTCACTATTTGATGTTTTTAACGAGTTTAATGACAAAGACAACTCAGCCCTTTTCATGTTTGTAGAATTTGAAAAGGGACGAAAAGGAAACTCCACAATTTCTTTTTCGTAAAATAATATCTCAAGTCCGAAAAAGCGTAAAATAATACAAGTGAGATATCGTTTCCAATCCTTTAACGAGCTGGAATAGACAAACGCTTGACAATCTTTTCATATTTAGAGAGTCTGAAAAGAGTTTAAAGAGGACTCTAAGGGGGTTCCTTTTTTGTTTTTAACAAAGCTCGAAAAAGAGAAAAAGTTTTCTTTGTGGTCAAAGATGTTCAATTTACACTTGAGCACGTTGAATTCTACTTTTTTCAGCTGTTAAACCTACTCAAAAATCCATCAAATTGGATTAAAAGTACCTGTTCATGCATAAAATGAATAAAAAACTAATGTTTACTCGATTAATGTGCAAGAAAAAAAAAAAAAAAACAAGTTGTATCATTCATTTTTACCTTTTCACTTTTACCCTTTGACTTTGGTGCTCTAGAGCAATTTTCTACCTCGAAGTTCACTAGCTGATTGTGAAGGATTCAGTGCACCATTTCTCGTACCATCCAGACCAGGTAGGAGCTATCCCTATTCTCTTTCATTTTATTCCATTTATTTTCAGTTTTAAGAAAAAAAATTGGTTTTTGAGGCCCCTAGGGTTTCATTTTTCAAACATTAGATCAGCACACCCTTTCAATATCGAAAGGTGCACTGCATTGCACACACCTAGAAGGTTGTATACATTGTAGCGCATTGTCTCTAAGGGAGGGGTGCGGTGGGAAAAAAAACCAAATTTTGACAGCTATTTTCTCCCAAATTTTCCACTGTTTTTTGTAAAAAAATGGATCCTAATTTGTCTAATGGTTGCATTGGAGATATTCATCGGATCAAAATGATGATTATATGGAGAGAACGAGAGTATGAAGAACAAGATATGATTGCCCTAAATAATCAGGGAACAGTTGATGCCCTAAGGAATTGTGGGATACTCAAGTATTTTCGGTTATCTAGCATGCGGCAACAAATTGAGCTTTTACAATTCCTTGTTCATTCTTGGGATCCTACTGATCATGTATTTCACATCAGGGGCAAAGTGATCCCTTTTACCATCGATGACATTTACTTTCTGACTGGACTGTCGAGGCAGGGTGCCCCCATCTCACTGTCAAGATTTACTAGAGGAGGTGAATCAGAGAGAGACTATATACGAAAGTTTTGCCGGGAAGGAGCTAAACCTAGCAGAGATGGAAAGATTAACATCAGGGATGTTAGTGATTTACCGTTGAGAACAATCCTTTTTACCCTTGCCAAATTGGCTGGCAGTGCAACTTTACACTTGGAAAATAGGTCATATATGCAGTATGATTTAGAGTGTTTGGAGCTAAAAGTGTTCAACTAGTGCGAGGCAGTTCTTTCATCCATGAAAGAAAAATTGACCAAGGTAAAGAATGGAAAGACAAAAAAATTTGGCTATGGTTCCATCTTGATTTCTTTTTCCTTGGAGAGAATTCAACTCATGCAGCCACAACACATCTCACTAGAAGTACCTGGACCTAGAGACCCATGGATGTAGAGGTGGGCAGATCTTATGGCTAGGCATGCTGGCCAGTCATTGATCTTATTTACCCCTGCTTTTTTTGAGTGGTTTTACTGATAGGACATGGCCTTCACAGAATATCCATATTCAGGAATGGATTTCCGTGGTGATCTAGATCTAATGTTACCGGTTGGAGCGCAGTGGAGTGCTATTGGTAAATTGTTTAACCAAAGTGTTTTTTGTCTTTAAAGTTTCTACTTTTTTGTGTTTTTTTTAATTATTTCCAAGACTAAACAAACATTTTTTATATGTATGCAGATGTTAGACCTGTTCGACCTGTGGGACATCAACAAGAGGCAGTTGTGATAGTACAGAGAGCTGTTGGGAGAGCAGTTCTCCGAGACTTGGATTTAGCAGACACATTGGCCGAGCTACAAGGTCACATAGAGAGTTTAACTCTAGGTATTCTAGATGTCCAGATCAAGGAGTTACCTATGCAATTGCAGCGCCATACCATTGGCGTGTTGAGTCATTAGATGAGACTTCTACGCATGATAGCACAGGTTATGACCTGTTATCATGAGCAGCACTACTATACTTGGATATTTTTCTGCATACATTTTTTAGTTTTTTAGGAACAATGTAAACTTTGAAATAGGAACTATAAACTCAAAACAGGAACTCTAGCCAAAAAACCCCGAAAAAACATCAAAAACAGTGCTAAAAACGAAAAGTGTGTATACTAGAATGTTGGATTTTTTTTAGGGTCAATTTTGAACATGTTTTAAAAATGGCAGTGAAAACGAAATTTTCGTGCAAAAAACACCTTGAAAACAAAAAATTGATGATACTAGAATGATGATTTTTTTTTTAGGGTCAATTTTCAGCATTTTTAAAAAATGCTAGCAAAACCAAATTTTTATGTGCCAAAAAAGTTGTTTATAAGGAAAAAAACACACTAATGCTTTTGGTAGAATAACACTTTTCTTTCCTAAGTATAAATTCAACATGTTTTCAACCATAACATGCTAGATAGAAAAGAAATTGGAATTTTTTCAACCATAAAATTAAAAAACCATGACATTATGAACAAATTACATGACTAAATGAATTCAAATGTCATTATTTGTATATTGAATGAAACATACATTATATATCTAATTTAATGTTGCATTGTAGATATTCTAAACAATAAAAATTATCATAATTAATACATATAATCCAACAACATAAAAATGACTCATAAATTCTCATTTAACACCATATGGAAATAAAAATTTTTATTTCAAGATACGATGCAAACATTAGTTATATAAATTGTCTTAAACAATTATTCAAAATCACTCATATTTTCTTGCACACCATCAGATTTCACATCTTTAGATGAGTGACTAGATGCTAATGAAGATGTTCCATATTCTTCTCTTTCATCAACTAGTGCCCCATCTGAGTCCACATGCATGCCCACCATTTCAGGCTTCAAAATTCTTCTATATATATGACTAGTTTCAGCATACTCCCATCTCAACATTATTCCTTTTGGTAACAACCTTTTCAGAATCTCTATCGTCTTAAAGCGAAGAGTTCTTCGTTTTGTTAAATTGAAGTCATAAACAAGTATGTCAACATCCCCCACTTTTAATATGTTTGTGCGGTGGCGATTTATATTTGTACCCTTTCTTTTTCTATTTCCGCCATTTTATTGTCAACTACCATCTCTGGCTTATACACACCATTGAATGGTGTGTATTTGTGGCATACAAATGTACTTCAACACCTGTAACATCCCGTTATGAAACCAGCTCAAGAAAAGATAGAAAAGATAGATCAACGCCTTAGAATTCAGCCTCTTCAAGGGGGCAACCTCCTTTACATTACATAAATGAACAATT
>APFE030092284.1:0-21712 GCA_000404065.3 Pinus taeda
TGACAAATATATTGCCATACATGTCGCTTTGTCCCTAGATCTTTCAGGTGTTCATCTGCCTCTTAGCAATACAAGATCAATGGCCTCCAAGAGAGCAGGATCAAAGGACACTGATGGAAGTAAAATTGGAACAATAGTTGAACTAGTGTCCACATGTCTACCGAAATATGAAGATACCAAGTTGTTTCTAGACAAGGACTTCAAGCTGAAATGGCAAGAGGTCAATGAAGCATTTACAGGCACTTTTGGGGAAGAGCTTGAAGACTGTCAGGTGTATGTGAACATTCACAAGTTCGAATTGTACCAGATTGCATGTAGATACCCCACGTTCCCATGTGCAAATATGATATAATGGATCATCTCGCACACTGATCTCGAGACGATGACCTTGAGTAGTGTCAGCGAGATGAAGCTTGTAACCTTCTAGACATAGGATTATGATGAGATGTATTAGATGTCAGAGCCCGTGACAATCATGGAGACTCCCTTCAGATTACCTTGCAGCAGTGCCAACTCCAGAGACATTCTGAAGAACTAGGTAAAGGAGCCGGCTAGATTCTGGATGACACCCAACTAGATCTACAAGATGAAGATACTGCGGAAGGAATATCAATGCTTGGTCATATTTGCATGTTTACTGTATGGCCAAGAAAGCACGAAAACCTTCCCACAGAGTTGGGTGATTGTGCTGAACCAACTGGCCAGAGAGGGCAAGCCATATAACTGATATGGCATGTTGGCTCATCAATTGAAGGAACAAGTAATGAAGGCTCGACATTCACCCGAAGGTATGCAAGCAGAGGTCTACATGTCTGCCTACATCTTAGATGCAATCTGTGCCCAACAGGAGTTCTCGGGTTTGGAGTGGGCATGGTCACCAACGGAGATTGTTGTGAACACATATTGTAAGTTGTTTTCCAAATACAGCTTCAGAGGAGTTATCACATGGCTGTTCGATCATTTTGTCACCCTAGTTTACAAGATGATATTTGAACAGGATCCACACTGCATGTCGAAGGAAGCAATGAAGGCACTGATAGACATTTCTGATTGGTATACCTCACCGTTTGGCACCTTCATATGAATGTTCAGCGTAGAGATGCCTCCACATGTTCTACTGAAGTTTTCCTTGGTCATACTCGTCATGCAAGAAGTAGCATATCACATCTTGGCAGGATTGACAGCTAGACTGCACTGGAAGAAGAAGGCACCTTGGCCTGGTCTTCCTTTGCGGATTGGGTTATATGAGATCCAAAATTTCAAGCAAGCGGATGTTGAACAAAAACATATGAAGAAGTATTGATTCGACCTTTGAAGTTACAATCCTTATAACCCACATTGTATTGTGAAAGATTACTGCACGAGAGTACAATTCAATTGGATCCACGGGGCATTTCATTGGGCCAAGAAGGACCCATTGAGATATTGCTATAGTTTCTCTAGACCCAATGAACAGGTTGGCTTTGCTATGGAGTGGTTAGTGAAGCAACATGAAGCAGCATCCCGGAGAGCTCTAGCACCAACAATAGTAGTAGTAGAGGCAAGCATACCAGTGCACGACAAAGGAAAGAGGAAGATTGTCGATTGCATGGAAGAAGAGAAAAGCTACAAGTTTCGAGCATATCCATTGGTAAAGAAAGTAGCTATGGCTATAGAGGTAAAGAGGCAACAACGTGACAAATGAATCATGCAAAGGCAGAAGGAGAAGAGAAGAATGGAGGAAGCAAAGTGGGAGTTGCATGAGCTGAAGGAGAAACTCCAGAAGGAATAAGCACATCAGCCAAAGGTATAGTAGGGGGTGCAACATGTGAAAATAGATGAAACAACTCCCGTATAGGTAGTGGATTCATCAAAACAACTGGAATAAGGCAGATAGGGTGAACCATCGCAGGAGCAGGACTTCACTCGTGAGATAGAGCAAGGAATTCAATAGTTGGATACGGATATGGAACAAAGGGAATTGGAACATGACATTGACCTTATGCCTCACCACCGAGAGGTCGACTTACCTACTTCACTGCATCTAGATGATGAGTAATTCTCAAGCGACTGAGGAGGCATTGAGATCTATGGAGATCAACTAGAAAGAGAGATGCAAAACATCTCATTCGACGAGTCTCAACATAGAGTTATGTAGTCTCGTAGAGTGTCGACTCCGGATGATCATACATCTCCTGCACAAGTTGAGGAATGCGTGATCATGTCTAATGTGCAAAAACATCCAGCAACCTTAGCCGATGCAACTAGAGTGTATGCTGAAGCCATTAGCTCAAGTGTTTGCTTTTTGATAGCCGAGAATGAGCGAATGGCTAAGGAGCTACATACGGCCAAGCAAGGAGGAGAGTTGGTGATAGCGTCCACCTGAGCTGAACTAAAGAAGGAAATACTAGATGAAGTATTGTCCCTTGACACAGTTACGCAAGCATTATACTCCAAGTTTGGCACCGTGCATAAGGCGGTCATCCATCTCAATGGATGGAAGCAACAATGTGCTAGAAGAGAATGTACCTTGACGAACTTGCATGCTGATATTGATTACATGCAAACATGGACGATGAGATACAAGGGAGCCCTGCTTTACTTGCCTAAGATGATGAAGGTCAGTGCGGTCAAGCTGAAGGTACGTATCTAGAGCTAGATTTGGAACTATGAAGAGCTCCCACAACTCATCAATAGTTTACAAGCTTCCCATACACATGTGTTCAAGAGTATGGATGTTGTGGTGCGTGCACATGTGATCCCATCTATTGGGACCCTCACCTAGGCGAAGAGAAAGGCACAGGTTTGACTAGATCTTGACTCATACTTTGATAAGTTGATGCACATTGCCAGCAGCCCAGAATTTCCCATCAGTGTAGACATCATTCAAAAGTATGTTGCTAGTCCAGCTGCATTGAAGATAATGATGCACATGCTCACAGACGAGTTGGACAACTGATCTCAAGTAGTGTACAAGGATGTTATGGAGGCAAGAGTCAGGTTCCAGAAAGATGTCACCTTAGAGTACATGGACACCATCGCCGAGTACCAATCTTCGCATCAGTATGTGACTGTTGATCAACATGATGATGTTGAGGAGTTGGACTTTCATGGTTGTCTAAGTCATAGTGATGTCTAGCATGGCTTGCTCAAGCCATTTCTTTCACATGGGTACATGTGCATTGTAATGTAATGTCTTGTCAAGTGTAAGTCAAGTGTCGATAGTTGGATGTAACAGTCATATTGTAGATGAAGAGTCATGAGGGTAGTTGAATTGTCACAAAGGTGGATGTCAAGGGCCTCCCCACCCTTTGCTATAAATACTCCCTCATAACTCATTGTATAGGCTTCTGGTCAACCAATCTTCTGATAAGACTATCTTGGAGAGAGTTTGGACAATATTGTAATGAGCCTTGGCTTCTCCACTGCATAGAGCTAGTACATCTCTTTGGAGGAGGCAGTTGTGGCTGTAACGTTCCACTATCGGAACTAGTGGTCGGACATGGATGTATTGTATGACTAGAACTTACACTTCTTAATATAATAAGAGCCAAAATGTTTCATGCATATGTTGTATAGTATTCTATGCTATCTGGTTTACTCTAAATGATATATGTATCTATTTACTTACGCATGCATGTATTAGCTATATGTGTGTGTATGTATGTATGAATATTTCTTAAATGTGCTGTTGGTTTAACCATCACTTTGGATTGCTTGCTAACTTGCCTTCCATGTCATGATGCATCTTCGCTCATGTGTTCCCTTCCTAACTTCTTGCTATCATAGGTTTCCAAGGGGCACACTCATCTCAACTCTCGTGCGTTAGAACCTCTCTTGCACCTTCCTTGGCTCGCTACAGCTGTCACACCCTTTCTACCAACAGAATTATCTTACTTGCCTCTGTGCAAAATTGTGGTCAAGGCATTACCACATGACCCACTGCTAGGACTCCTACACCAAATGGTCTGAGGTCTAATTGGGACTTCTTACCGGGGAGATCCCCTGACATGTTGGCGGGTCCAGCACCGTCAACACCTTGGTAGACATGAATGATGAAATTAAGGTAGAAGCTAACAGAGCAACATCAGGTAAATTTTAAGCGAAGGAAGAAAAAGCAGAAAGGAAACTGAAAGAAAGAACAAAAGCTAGGCCATCTTCGAAAATTAAGGAAGAGGAACATAAAAATGATGAAATTACTTTAGTGTTGAGGAACTTGTCTAATAAAATCTTAAGGATGGAAACACAACCTAGAAAAGTAAAATAAAATGTGAATAGACCACTTGGAACCTATAGAAGGCCTTTTCAGCCACACATTTTACAGAGAGAAAGTCAAAATAATGATCAACAGACTCAACCTCCATTGATAATAAATGATCAAGATGGGGAAGAAGTAACACCTGTGGTGGATGACATAAATTCCTTTTATGATTAGCATTTTGAGAGTGCTATTTTTCTTGTGAATCAAGTTCAACCTATAGTTCAGAATATAGAATCTTATGAAGTTTCTAAATATAAATCTTTTTTCGAATTTCTAATTATTGAACTAAACAAAAGATATGATCTAAGACGAAGACAAGATCCAAGTAGACATGTTAAGAAAGTTACCTTTGATCTGTCACAAGATAAAGCTGTTGAAACACTTCCTTCATAGTCTTAAAATTAACAATCAAGTGAGTTGACAACGAAAAAGCTCATTCCTCTTGTTTTAATGTAGAAAAGGAACTAGAAAAAGTTAAAATTCCAATTCCTTTATCAGAACTCAAAAGAAATCCTGGTTATAAACAACATGTGTCTAAATGGATTCAGTCTTCAAGTGTGGATCCTAAAGGATATATAATAAGTTTACAAGATGAAAAACCCTCTGTTATTTTTGGGCCAAGTTTGGATGTTCAAGATGAAAGTGTTCCTCCTTTATATTTGACTTTAATGGTTCATGCTTTTCTCATCTATAATTGCATCTTAGATTCTGGGGCATTATTGGGATGGGGTCCCCTGGGTCAATTTTGTTAAAATATTGTAAGTCTCTGCATTTTGAGGAGAAGAGCACAAGTAGCGTAGGTCAAATGGGAGTCAAGGGGTTTAGGAAGGTCAAAACCCCTTATATTTTGGTATTGTTTTTGAAATCCACCCATGGTTTGCGTACCATGATATTGTAATAAAATAGTATAAAAAGGTGTCTTAGCGGGTCTAAGAAAGGGAGTTACTTGATGGATGAAATACTTTTGAGTTTTATTTTGTAATATTTTCTGTATTTGGGTGATGGGGAAGGCTCCCGCAGTTGAGTTCGCAGAGACCTTGGTAAGTCCATAGCTGAGTGCATGGGCCCCTACAACTACGTGTGTAGGGTCATGAGAGTTGTATAAGGAATATTTGAAGTAATAAAATATATTTGAAGCAACTCTATGTATAATATTATGAACTTGTTTTTTTCTATATTTTTGCGCAACCGAATGAAATTTATTTATATTTTATCTTAAGAACTCTGCGAGGATTGGGATCTACTGTTACATGTTAGTTTATGCATGATTATATGTTTACGTGTAGTTTATAAATTTCTTTGATGAATAAGGGTTCACAAAGGTTAGATTAGAACTAAAACTGTAGAAAACCACATCCCATAGCCTTTTGGATGCATAAGCCTAGTTTTAGCATTGCTCAATACTACCTCATGTGAGACTACAACCTATGCTATGCAAGTTGTTTTCAAAAGGGCCGACAGTGTAGGGTTTTGTTGGTTAGCGCAACTAACTCTGAACCTGTGTCCAAGCTCCCTCAAGTCAACATGCATCTCATAATCTAATGCCGATAATTATTATGGATCAACTTCAGTTGCAAGTGATAAGGCCATACCATGATTTATATACATTTGATTCTAAGAGTTATAGTGTTTGGGACTGATCAAAGATCTTGTGGTAACTTTAACACAAATTCCTGTTAAAAGTGTTATGATGGATATAGTAGTTATAAATATTCCCTAAAATTTGGTACACTTTTATCAAGATTTGGGTGTGCTAAACTAGAAGACAATTTACAAATGAACATGTCATATACTACCATTATAGTCTATGGTGGTGTTGATCGACAAAAATTACCTTTCAACATTTTAAGGGAGACCACCTGGTTGGGAACTTAAAGCAACTCCTTTTCCGTTGAAATGGTTGTTTCGACTGGTTCAATTGGGTCCAGCTACCCTTTCTCTATATCTCTGCTAGCTTATAATATCTATATTCTCTCACCAATAGAGAAAGAGTAATCAAGATGACTCTCCTGCTGCTAGCTTGGCAAGAACATAATCCTTTAAGTTGATTTGGGGCTTAGCCAAACCACTTCTAATGCTTTTCCTCTTTAAGAAGAGGACTTCGAGAAATGCGATCTTTAGACTAAATGTAGATCTAAATCTATATTCCCTAATACTATCTTGATTGGATGAAGGATTAGTCATCCATGCATCCAAGAGCAAGACTAATAACGATTTGGATTTTAGCATGAAAAACTTATGATGAATATTTGGTTAAAGAAATAGTTCATTTAACTGACATTGTAGTTACTTATCATGTTATGTTTAAGAGATCAATTAGTCATAACTACTAAATCACCACTAACATTAGGAAGTAGTTCACATAATATTAATGAAAAAAACAAACAATGAACAAATAGCATTAGGAATTAGTGCACATAACATTACTGGTTATTAAATCAGGACAAGATAACAGATTTATGAGTAAATAGTTACTTAGAAATATGATCTTAATATGTAATGACAATAGATAAATGATAACAGATTTATGTACTAAAGATTAGATAGCTAATATACAATATAAGAATCAATATTGATAGTAGTGCACATTATAAATTCCATAGACATAATTCTGCTACCAAAAAGGAATGCAATTTGTTTAAAAACAATAGTATCTTTATACAAACTAATCAAACCTCCTCTCCTACTCAATACAATATTTGATCCTCAAAAAGCCTCCTCCAAGTCAGAAAATCCACTGATAGAAACAACAGTTACAATAGCACAAGCCTTGTTCCTCTTTACACAACTCAGAATTGAAAGAGACCAAACCCCATTCACATAAATCATAGATCTGTGAAAGAATTTCTTATTCTAATAATACCTCTTTATTCTACTCTCTACTCTATGTCATGCATCCTCAGTTCCTATCGAGGAGATTGTATTTATATAGAGATTAAGGTGAAATCATGAAAATAACAACTGCTCCATGAATATCTCAATAACTGAGATAATAAAAGAAATTAAATCAGGTGGTTTTTTCTTTTGTTGAATCACAGGCCAAATCTAGATCACCTCTTTTGATAAAGTTCCTAATTTAGCTTGTTGTTGAGTTTGATTTATTTTCTGTTGATAACCACTGAACAAATGGTCCGACAAGATCACGCTCTTCATGGTATTATTCCTCGTTTAGGATTTTATTTTAACATCCTTTGTCTATTTGGTACAAACTCTGACACATGGTTGGGTAGATGTTGATCGAATGATCTATTCGATTCGGCCCCAAAAATTCCTTGTAACAGAGAAATAAAAATTAGCCATTTAAAGATAACGTAAAAATCAATACTCATATGACTTTTAATTATGCCCAAGACCTTTTAATTTTAATTCAGTGGCTATACTAGTGGCTGGAGGATGATACATGTAACAAGGGCTGAGTGGTATCGAAGGAAAGCCCATCCAAACTTTTTACCATGCGCACAAACATAAAACACTGATTCACCGATATTATGAGGCTCCGATATGGGGCAGACGTGGGAAAATATCAAGTTCTAAGGTGATGACATAGGCAAAGATCGGTGATCAGAGAGATAGCCATTTCGGAGATCAGAGATCAAAGGGATTGGATATCGACGATGGAGAGAATATCAAAGGTCAGAGCGGGAGGTTATATCGCTGATCAGAGATTAGAGGGAGTGTTTTACTGGAGATTGGTGATATTAGGATATCAGAGGATGGGTGAAAAGAGATATTGGAGGATCGGAGCATCGAGATATCAGAGGTCGGAGTGGCATGGATATCATAGAATCGACGATTTGAAATATTGGAGTTTTAACAATGTGAAACGAAAAAATCTCTGATGTGAAAAGCTACAGGACCCCGACATGTATTACAAAGGATTAAACTACAATCACTCGTTATAAGCCTTCAACTATGTTATATGGAAATTTTATAATATGAAAGGCTTTATAAAAAGGACCCTTTTTTAATAATAAGTGAATCATAACCACTCAAAAGTCCAAGCCACTTGGTTTTGTTAAATAATGAAACTATAGCCACTATATAATAAAAAACTTGGTCTATTTTTGAATTAAAATAAAAGTTAATAAATAAAATATTCACAAACCAAGTTTGTATAATACAGATATAATGTACATATTTTATAAATTATAAGGCTGAGCTGATGAATATGTCCAATCTTGAATTTCACGTTGTTTTCAAACCAAACATCCAAATGAGAGCGAACGGGTTTTAACGGGAAGACAAAAAGAACTCAAACTCATTGAAGCAATCCAAACTCAGAAAATCAGAAAGCTTCATGACCAAGTTTCAATCAAAGGGTCCCTATAATGAGAATTAAGTGAATTATGGGGGGGTTGTGTTTTTACCACAACAATGGAGACACATTGGGAATAACCATTTATCTCTGGTTTATTATTAATGAAATCCTAAAAGGAAAAGGAACAAGGCTGAATAAAATAAAAATGTTAAGGTTCAGACTCTATGAAATCCTTCAAAACATAGTTTAATCATTTTGAACATCTCTTATAGAAATCATAAGAGTAAGATCACGTTTATAATAACCATTAATTAATGTCATCATAAACCAATGGACAAAATTTTAACATTGTGTTTAGTAAGAAATATGAACTCTCATTGTCATAGGTAGAACCACTTCTACTAGTAGACATCCCTAGCCTCAACAGGGTTACCTTTTTCAACCCAAAGGAATGTCAGTATCCCATATACTATTTAGTATTTTAGAGAAGACATATTTCATTAATAACTCTGAAAACTATTGTCCTGGCTTGGTAACCAGATATGACATTACCATTCACAAGTGTTAATAGTCATGAACATATTGATTCGTGATGAGACCTCTTGTCTTACAATTGTGAGCCATTATCCTGGCTTGGTGACCAGATACGATAATGTCATAACAGTCAAAATCCATGATCATGGTAGGTTGAATCATTACGGAGACCCCCTATCTCTCAAGTTTTTTACACATCTTTGAATTTATACTTTGATAATTTGTGCTAATAGATGGGGAGACAATTCCTCTCCAAGTTAAGAGATGGGGATGACATGGAAGAGTTATAAAATACTAAACTGGTGTGTTTCTTTTGTAACCTTAGTTGCTGTTTTAGAATATGACTTATTGTAAAGTAGTTTTCTTATGTGCATTAAGGTAAGAGAGCATTCAAATACTAATAGAAGATAACGATTTTAGAACTTCAATATGAGCCTGAAAAATAACAGTTTAATGATCTTCCTTTTACTAATGGATTCCATTAGATAAGAGAATTTTTTTCCCATAAAGGAAATGAAAGATGGATGGAAAAGGCCTTCCAACTAAAAGGTTGGTAATATCACCAAGATTAATCCCAAACAAGGTGAAATCTACACATAAGCGGATTTTGAAAGGGACTAAGAAATGTTGTGGAAACAAATCCAACCAAAAGACAAGAGAAAAGCAATCAAAACTAAAAAGGGAATTAAAATAGAAGAAAACCTATTGCAAACAAATTCATGAAATAAGAAAAACTCCAGTGAAACAATATAAAAACAATTCCTTGATATAAGTAGTAAATATCTTGTTATGTTCTTTTCATTGTGTCAAGCATATTAAATGTTGTCTCACTTGGTGAGTTTGTTATTTGAAACTTTTATTTAAATAAATTCTCTAACTAAAAGGAGAGTTGTGATTAAAGTTTGCATATGAGAATTTAATAGGAATGTTATTCCCTTTATCAAATACCAATTTAAAATATGTAACTTTGAATAAGCATATATCAAAAGAGAATAAGCAGGATGATAAGAAAAACTCAAAAGTAAAGGAAATCTCGCTGAATGAGTTTTAAAAATTTCTCTTTTTAGCATTAAGATTTGTCACAACTACTTTATTGGTAAAATTTGATCTTCTAACTCAAGCTAATACCTACCAGAAGAACAACACAATATAAGAAAAAAAAACAATGATTAAAAGAGAAAAGAAATTATAAAAAAATGAGAACAGATGGAAATGAACTTGTAAATATGTACCTCGAAGAATTTAATCATAGATTTACATCATGAAACTTCATCTTCTCCCATGTACTTATCAAAGTTTAAAAAATCTTCTTATTTAATTTAAACTAACTGCTAAGTACACCTAATCCTAATCTAAAAAGTAGACTAAGACTAAGTAAAGTCATGCTTCCAATGTAACCATTCAAGCATCTTAGTATTTTCATGAATGTGTAAATCAAACATTAGTAACAAAATCATAAATATACCAACACAAATAAAACTGAATATAGAATATGCATCTAATGCTAATGTATGTACAAGAAACAATTTATTTACAAAATTCCTTCCCTGAAATTCTTCCAAACATCTTTCTATAGGATCATTAAGATAAGGATGTGATTCATATGTTTGAAAATATTGCAAAGAAAGAGGAAACAACAAAACAATATTAAATGTTAAACCTTTGCAAGTGAAAGGTTGTTGTAAAGAAAAAGAAAAATCAGAAATCTTTTTTTCAAAAGAAACGAGGGGATAGCAATGAGGAAGATTTATGAAAGGAATGCATGGCTAGTCAAAATGTATATATGTACTTTCGAGTGTTATCATTCATGTAAAATTCATTTGGAAATCTGAAATCATCTTTCCAATTATAAGATAAAACCTCAACTTAAGAAGAAATTGAAATAGATGATTGAAATTTTGAAATTGATTATTGTATGTACTAATTAATGCATTAGACGAGAAGGTTGAAGTTTGATGCTCAAGATGCCAGCACAAAGTATCCAAAAAATCAGAAATAGAATTCAACAAATAAATAATTTGTAATCGGAAAGAATGAGAGAAACATAATTTGCAATATACATCTATGTTACAGATTATGTTACAACATAGTGGAAGTTTGTTTACAAAGGTTTCCTTTTTACAAATGACTATGAATTTAAAATCATTATTATCTTCAAGATTAAAACTGCAAGAAGGTACATTATCTTTGTAGGATTGAAAAGTCAGAGTTGATTTATAATCATTGAAATCATTATGACTACGAGAAGAAGTGTTTGAACTATTATCTTGTTCACTTTCAAAAACAGATTTGTTTGAGGATTGGGGATCAACTAAAATAGTTTTTGAAGAAGAAGAAGAACTGAGTTCAATATTTTCATTGTCATAAATAGCTTTATTAGTGTATTTCTTGATATGTGATTCTTCATTAGAATTACAAGGAAGAGAAATTAAATACTTAAACCAACTCGTTAATTGATGTTCAGGATGTAAGTCATTGGATTTAAAGAGCATTAATGTTAATTTAAATTTAAATGAAAATTGATCCAAGGGCTCACCTTTTGTCCTACGCAACTCAAGTAATTGTTTTCACACCTTTTATAGTTATATTGTTGAAAATCCTAAAAGAACATTGCTGCAATCTGATCCCAGCTATGTACTGAGGCAAATGGAAGTGAAAGACACTAGTCTTTTGCTTGACCTGTCAAAGCATATGTGAAAATCCTACTAAGATCAACCTCATCAATATTAAATTTTTGAGAATTTGAAATGAATTGAAAAAGGTGATAAAAGGTAGAAGACTTACCATTGAACTTTACCTTTGACAATGTTTTAAATCCCTTGATTGGAGTAGTGTTTGATTGTGATACGCTAAAGCATATCCAAGGAGGATTTTTGGAGGAACCTATAATTCAAAGGTTAAAATTATGCAATAAATTTTAGCAAACAATTTAAAACATACCCTCTTTCTAGCACCAAAAATTTTGATAGACAAAAATGACCTTTCAACATTTTAAGGGAGACCACCTGGTCAGGAACTTAAAAAAGCTCTTCCATTGAAATGGTGGTTCCAACTGGTTCAATTAGGTCCAATTACCCTTTCTATATATCTCTATTGGATTACAATATCTCTAATCTCTCACCAACAAAGAAAGAGAAATCAATATTACTCTCTTGTTGCTATCTTGGCAAGAAAATAATCCCTTAAGATGTTTTGGGGCTCAGCCAAACCAATTCTAATGCTTTGCCTCTTTAAGAAGAGGACTTATAGAAATGCGATCTCTAAACTAAATGCAGATCTAACTCTATATTCCCTAAGAATATCTCGATTAGATGAAGGATTAGTCCTCCATGCAATGAAGATCAAGGCTAATAATGATTGGGATTTTAGCACGAAAAGGTTATGATGAATACCTGGTTAAAGAAATAGTTCATTTAATTGACATTGTAATTATTTATCATGCTATGTTTAAGAGATCAATTAATCATAATTGCTGAATCACTAACATTAGGAAGTAGTTCACATAATGTTAAAGAAAGCAAAAAATAATAAATCGATAGCATTAGGAATTAGTTCACATAATGTTACTGGTTATTAAATCAGGATAAGATAGATAATTTTTGAGTAAAGAGTTACTCGAAAATATGATCTTAATAATGGCAAGAGATAAATGATAACAAATTTTTGTACTGAAGATTAGATAACTAATCTACAATATAAGAATCAATATTGACAGTAGTGCACAATATAAATTCCATAGACATAATTCTGCTACCAAAAAGGAATGGAATTTGTTTAAAAATAATAGTATCTTTATACAAAATAATCAAACCTCCTCTCCTACATAATATAAGATTTGATCCTCAACAAGCCTCATCCAAGTCGCAAACTCTGCTGATAGAAACAACATCTACAATAGTGAAAACCCTGCTCAATTCACATATACCACAGATCTATGAAATAATTTCTTATTCTAATAGTGGCTCTCTATTCTACTCTCTACTCTATCTCATGCATCCTCAGTTCTTGTTGAGGAGATTGTATTTATACAGATCTTAAAGTGAAATCATGAAAATAAAAACAATTCCATGTATCTCTTAACAACCAAGATAATAAAAGTAATTAAATCAGCTGGTTTTTGCTTTTGTCGAATGACAGGCCAAATGTAGATCGCCTCTGTTTGATAAAGTGCCTAGTTTAGTTTGCTTTTGAGTTTGATTTATTTTCTGTTGATAAGCACTGAACAGATGGTCTGACAAGATCATGCTCTTCATGGTATCAATCCTCATTTAAGCTTTTGTTTTAACCTCCTCTGTCTCTTTGGTTCAAACTTCGACATGTGGTCGAGTAGTTGTTGATCGAATGATCTATTCAATTTGGCCCTGACATTTCCCTGTAACAGAGAAATTAAAATTAGCCATTTAAAAATAATGGAAAACTCAATACACATATGACTTTTAATTATTCTCGAATACCTTTTAATTTTAATTCAGTGGCTATACTAGTGGTTGAAGGATGATACATGTGGCAAGATCTGAATGGTATTGGAGAAAATCCTATCGAAGTTTTTTACCATGCGTACAAACATAAAACACCGATTCGTCGATGTTGTAAGGCTTCGATATGGGGTGGACGTGATAATTTATTAAAATTCCTTTAATAACTTTATTGGATCTGTAATATCAAAGGATAGGGTGGAAATCAGGCACGCTATTATATTAAATCAATTCTATAACCATATTGGGTCCAAAGGTGATGACGTAGGTGGAGATCGACGATCAGAGAGATAACCATATCAGAGATCAGAGATCAGAGGGAATGGGATATCGACAATGGAGAGAATATCGGAGGTCGAAGCGGGAGGTTATATTGCTAATCGAAGATCAGAGGGAGTGCTATACCAGAGATTAGAGATATGAGGATATCAGAGGATGGGTGAAAAGAGATATCAGAGGATCAAAGGATCAAGATATCAGAGGTTGGAGTGGCATGGATATTGGAGAATCGACGATTTGCAATATCAAAAGTTTTGAAAAAGTGAAACACAAAAATCTTTGATATGAAAAGCTACAGGTCCCTGACATTTATTACAAAGAATTAAACCACATGCACTCATTATAAGCCTTCGACTATGTTATATGGCCATTTTATAATATGAAAGGCTTTATAAAAAGGACATTTTTTAATAAGAAGCGAATTATAACTGTTCAAAATTCCAAGCCACTTGGTTTTGTTAGATAATGAAGCTATAACCACTATATAATAAAAAACTTGGTCTCGGGGGGCTATTTTTGAATTAAAAGAAAAGTTAATAAACAAAATATCTAAAAACCAAGCTTGTATAATAAAAATATAATGTACATATTATATAAATTATAAGGCCAAGTCGACGAAAATGTCCAATCTTCAATTAAGCATTGTTTGCAAACCAAACATCCAAATGAGATCAGACGAGTTTTAATAGGAAGATAAAAACCACTCAAACTCATTGAAGCAATCCAAACTTATAAAATTAGAAAGCGACATGACCAAGTTTCAATCAAAGGGTCCCCATAATGAGAATTAAGTTAATAATGGGGGGGTTGTGTTTTTACCACAATAGGTGGAGAAGATCTAAGGCTCTATAGAGAAGTAAGATTCATAAATACCATATGCAATGCTAGCCAAGTTGTAAACATCCCTATATATGATGTGGACCAAAATTTAGGGTGTTTCATTTTAGCTATAAATGAAGAGTGTAATGTATAAAATATAATTGAAGACACTGTAAATATTCCTTAGCCTTTAGAAAGTGATGTATGGAAGATGTATTTTGATGGGGATTTTCAAGAAAAGGATATGGAGTTGGGATTGTTTTAATTTCAATTGAAAATAAAATTATTACTTAATCTTTTAAACTAGATTTTGAGGTCACAAACAATGTAGCAAAATATGAAGCTTTGATACTAGGATTGGAACTGGCGAAGAAAATGAAAGTTCAAAGATTGTCAGTATTTGGTGATTCAAAATTAGTAGTGAGACAAGTCAGAAATATCTGTCAGACGAAACATCCTAGATTAGAGGCTTAAAGAAATGAGACATGGGATTGTATAGAAAACTGATTTCAAGCTTTTAACATTGAATCCATACCAAGAGAGGATAATATGCAAGCATACTCTTTGGCAATTTCCGCAAGCACTTTTAAAGTTCCAGAAACCTTTCATTTGCAATACTAGATTGAGGTTAGGTATAGACCTTCAATCCCTAATAATGTAAAACATTGGCAAGTATTTGAAGATTATGAGAAATTAAAAAATTTAATGTAGGCTATTGAGGAATTTTCTTTCCTACACATTGATGAAGAAAATAATGAAACAATGATTAAATGTATTGCCCTACTCATATTATTCATCTATCCAACAATCATATTCCTAAAGGATTAATTCCCTTGGAAAGGTTGTCTGACCATAATGATGTTGTAAAAACTTTAGTGCTAAATTCACTTCCATATTGGTATAAAGGAAGAGGTTAGAAACTGCAATATTGGTACAAAGGAAGAGGTTAGAAATGACAATATTGGTACAAAGGAAGAGGTTAGCAACATTAAAATGTTAACAACACTACGACAGGAGATTCAAGACAAACGTGTTCAGTTATTTAAGGAATATAAATATTTTTTCATGGATTTATGAAGATTTGAAGACTTATGATACATCTATTATTGAACATAAGATTCTTTTGAAACCAAGAGCCAAACCATTTCAATATAAATTGAGAAGGATAAATCCAATCATGCTGCCAATAATAGAAAAGGAAGTAAAGAAATTACTGGATGCAAAATCATTGTTCCTTTAAGATATTCGGAAAGAATATCTAATTTGGTTCGGTTAGGAAAAAGAATGGAGAACCAGATTGCGTGTTGACTTTAGAAATCTGAATAGATTGTCATTAAAGGATAATTACCCATTGGCAAAGATGGATCAATTTTTGCAGAGAGTAACAATCTCTAATTGTATTTCAATGTTAGATGGATTTTTTGGATACGATCAGATACCAATAAATGAATGATACAAGGAAAAGATAACTTTTAAAACACCATGGGGCACCTTCATGTATGCTAAGATGCCATTTGGCCTAATAAATGTTGGTGCAACCTTTCAGAGAGTCATGGACTTGGAATTTGTTGGTAAGGTAAATAAATTCACAGTAATTTACCTTAATGATTTGACTGTATTTTCAGAATCTGATGCAAAACATATTAAACATTTGAATAAAGTTTTTGAGAGATGCAGGAAGTTTGGGATTTCCCTTAATCCCAAGAAATCAAATTTTGCCTTGAAAGAAGGAAATTTGCTTAGCCATATCATTTCAAAGGAGGGAGTCACAATAGATCCGAAAAGAGTATCAACTATTCAGCTAACCATGTTCCCTAGAACAAAGAAAGAAATATAAGGATTTTTAGTGAAAATCAATTTCTTGAGAAAGTTTATACCTAATTATGATGAGATTGTAAAATACATTATTGATATGCTTAAAAACAACCATGAATTTAAATGGAATGCACAAGCTCGATTTTCCTTTTCACAAATCAAAAGGGAACTTATAGAAGCACCAATATTAGCTAGTCCAGACTTTTCAAAGCCTTTCAGTATTTTCTCTTTTGCATCAAACGGTTCAATAAAAATAGTTTTGTTACAAAAAAATGAAGATCATTACGAGAAACCAATTTTTTTCTTTAGCAAAGTCATGAGGGATGCAAAACTAAAGTATGATATAATTGAAAAGAAAGCTTATTCTTTAGTCCAAGCTTTGAGAGCTTTCAGAATTTATGTGTTGCATTCTCCAATAGTAGATTTTGTACCCAACAATGTAGTAAAAATAATGCTAACTCAACCTAACATAGATGGGAAAAGAGGAAGATGGATAGCCAAACTTTTGGAATTTTATTTGGAAATCAGACCAACAAAACTAGTAAAAGGACAAGGATTGGATAAGTTGTTAGTAGAATCAAATTGTAAAGTTCTAGGCACAAATTCAATTATGAAAATTTAATGAGTTTTAGAGGAGAAGAATGCACAAGAACCTTCTCTTGTCCCAGAGGAGAAGAACACATAAGAACCTTCTTCTAGTTCATTGCTATCCCCACTCCCTTTGCATATTGATGCGAAGCTTTTATTATTAGACGAGTATAAAGATATTGTACATTTTCTAAGATATTTTGAATATCCTCTTGAGTTCAACAAAATTAATTGTAGGTGTCTTGAACTTAGAGAAATGAAGTATTGTATACTCAATGAAAATCTGTATTGGAAGGATCCATTAAACATTCTTTTGCTATGCTTGACTGAAAGCGAAACAAAGGGTGTAATTGAGAAGTTTCATGAAGGAGTATGTGGAGTCCACTATGCTTCAAAAGAAATTGCACACAAGATACTAAGGGAAAGATTCTATTGGCCTAAACTATTTTCCCAAGTTGGTTCGAAAGTACAAAGTTGTATTCCTTGCCAAATATTTGTAGGTAAACAAAATTTGGTTGCTCTCCCTCTTATTCCAGTACTAGTTGAAGATCCTTTCCTACATTGGGGCCTCTATTTCATTGGTGAAATAATTCCTTATTATAGTAATCAACATAGATAGATCATAGCAAAAACTAGTTATTTCACAAAATGGGTATAAGCTATTCCTATTAAAAATGCAACTGATTTTGTGGTCAGGAAATTTATTGAAGAAAATATTTTATCCAGATTTGGATATCTAAGAAAAATAGTTACAAATATTTCTTAAGCTTTTAGTTCCATTAAAATGATTGAGTTTTGTAAAAAATATCCAATTCCATTACATCACTCTACACTTTATTATCCACAAGGGAATGGACTAGCAGAGACATCAAAGAAAAGTTTGATTAAAGTCATTAAGAAGGTGTTAGCAGATCATAAAAGAAATTGTGATAATCATTTGAAGTATGCAGTCTCGGCAAAAAAAGTTTCACCTAAGAGATCTACTAGTAAATCTTCTTCCCAACTTGTTTATGGCAATGAAGCTATTTTCCTACTCAATTGGCTTTTCCAGTTATGAAGCTCTTGCAAGATTCTTATGAGTAAATTGATGATTTTGCAAAAAGAATAAATCAAATCATTCAACTAAATCAAGACAAAGAATACTTTCAAAACAAACTCCTACAATATCAAAATAGGATGAAAAGTTTATTTGAAAAAAAAGCTAGAGAAAGAGATTTCAAACAAGGATATTTAGTTTTAATATGGGATGCAAGAAGAGAAGAGAAATGAAATCATGGAAAGTTTGATAATATCTGGTCAGGACCTTCTAAAATTAATAAATTCATTCTTCAGAACTTACAGGAAGAGTATTTGTCATTGCCAGTTAGTGGGCAATATTACACTATATTAAGTATTGAGTATGTTCCTTTCATTATCAGTGTAAATAGCCGATGTGATTTATATTTTCAAAATCAAGTATGATTTTCTACAATGACTCCAAAGCTTAAGGAGAAGGCACATGGATCTACATGTTCTTTGCATTTCGTGGGGGTAGTAGCCACCAGATGGAGCCAATCTTGTAACTATTTTTTACCTATGTAATTTTTTCTAAATTGTATATTTTTCAAAACAAAATTAAAAGTAGTTAATTTATCCACACTATGTAATAAAGTTTGGAATATTTTTATAACTTCGTCTTTAATTAAATTTTAGGCACAAATAAAGCTTTTTGAAAAATCATTTGAATAATGCTGCCAATGGTTATCTGTCGAGCAACTTCTGACAACTTTGATCATCTTCGTTGCAATCGAGGGACAAGACTAGATTGCGGGACTCCCCCGCACTCTCGACATTTAAAGAAGGGGTGGGGGGGTTTGTAAAACTGTTTCATTAAAACCGTCGAGCCCTACATCTTGTGTGCTCAATAATTGTGGGAACCCCTCTTAAATACCACATACCGCCACACTCCCTTGCCCCATCAGAAACTGATTCCCACTCAATTTATCCCTCTGCCACCACTTTTGCTACTTCAACACTTCCGCCAAATTGACTCTTGTCATTTTCTCTGATAGTTTAACCATTTAACCGTTAAGTCAATGCATTCCTGCCAACCTCCTAATAGACTTTTGGTGACACACCAACCATTAAATTTGACAACAACTATCTTAAATCATCTGTTAAACTAGTTTATCATCAATCAACCTATCATTTTCCTTGATTTCACTAGTGCTTGCAGAGGTGCTTAACAAAAAAATATTTATGAATTTCACAGTCAACCACTTCAATTAGTCAATAAATCACTGGGTAGTATTAATCCCTTGTTCTCTTCTTAATTAGAAAGGGCTAGCCAAAAGGGAAAAATTAAGATCTCTATTGAAAACCTATTACCTCCTCCCATCTCTAATCTGATGAATTCCCTCTGGTAGATACTGATTTCAAAATCATAGAAAACAAATGTGAATTTGACTTATATGAACTTCATAATTGGGAATTTTAGGAATTTGAAGATGACAGTGATGAATTCAGCTTTTGGGAATCCATGTTACCACAATTTATTTTCCCTCAAACTTATCATTTCCTTGAATTTATTAATTGGTGTGAAAATCGTTATCTACCTAGCTAGAGAGAAATTGTAGCCAGAAATAGTGAATATTTGTTCTCTATAAATCCAAAATCTATTTTCTAGGCCTTGCAAATCAACCCTCCAATTTCCCTTCATACATTTTCAGTCAATTCACTGATGGAAATCTACTAGAAGCTCACCTTTCAACAGTGAACTATTATCTTTGAGTCTTTCATGCAAGAGGGTTCTGAATTACCTCATCATAATCCACCATATTCTTCAACAAACTTTCCAGAAATTTCTAGACAAGTAATTTCAATGACTTGTTGTCTTTTAGGCTACCAGAGTGATGAATGAGTTGATGAAGTCATTTTAGGGTTCCCATCAGTATTTTCATCTGGTAAAAAACCCTTTGTTCTTTTCAAGTTTGGTTAGTTTATTTCAGACACCATTCATGAATAGTTTTTGAAGTTCAGTGCAGAAAGATATTTTAAACATATTTGTATCAGTGTATTTATTTTTATATTATTAGTCAGAGAAGTTCAAAATGCCACTTCAAAAGCTTGAATCACATGGAAAGCCATAATCTATTATTCATTGGACCTCATTAAGCAGAACGAATTCAAAAGTTTACTCTTTCAGTGTTTTTGTAGATCAATTTATATATTTGTCATTGTGTCTCCTCAATAGTGATTTAGTCCCACATATATCAGCAAAAATTAAAATGATTTTGCATCTAAGTGAATAGTTAAAAGTGGGAGACTGGTACTTATATCAAAATTTCATAGAAATTAGAATTTATGGTTTTGAGTTACAACCATACAAACTGCTAGTTTTTGTTCCCATAAGGATTTTGCTCGAGAATTTATAAGAAAAAGTTTTAATATGGAAGAAATTAATTTTGTATCTAGAAAGAAAAATGCCCAATTTGAACTAAAAGTCCAAATTTGTCCATTCATAGTAAATACTAAAGCAACTCATAAGGAGGTGGAAAATTGTTAAGTCATATGGAGTTTAAGTTAAGTTTCAGCTGAACTTATGACACTTTGGGAGTAATTTCATCTATTAGAGTTGAACAAAAATCTTCCCCCTATACTCATGTCTCAACACCAAAAATCAAACAATATGCCAATCAAGAAGTATGGGAGGAAAAAACTTTGCATGAGCTTGAAGAACAAATTTCTAGTCAAGCAACCTTGGAAACTCCAAGTCTTAAAGAGAAAGAGTGAAAGAGACCAAGTGAAAGTATGTCTCCTACTGGTTTAGGTTCCAAATTAGTAAAATTTAAAGTTTTTAAGTGATATGTAAATTGTTGTGGATATTGCATTGGATAATTCATCACAACAAATTTGATAATATTATATTAAAAATATGAGATTCTACACTATTACAGTTTTATTAGACTTTAATATCTATAGATTCAACTGTAATTAGTGCATGCATGCAAATGGAAATTATGAAGAAAACTAGAGAATGACAAAATAATCTCATACGGACACATAAGACATAAAATATTCTCTAGGAAACCCTTTCGAGAGAAAACCCAAATGGAAGGTGAGTCCGCTTCACTCTCTTTCTCTATCTAGAAATGTGACTACGGATATAAAGAAGTAAGGCCTATGGCCGATGGGCTACTATAGTGCACAAATCGTCCATGTGTGATATACCACCTATCCCTCTTGGCTATATTTTCTTAGCTATGGAAATAAATTCTTTGGAAAGAATGGAATGCCTCTTCCTCCTAGTGGCCCAGTTATAACACAACTCGATAGCCTACTAGTGGTTAAGTTTGACTACATCAACTCTTAACTAGAGTTACAATATAGACTCTTCTAGATTCTTTTACATGACAATCACGTGACTAGCCCCTTTCCATGAATAATGGGGGTTGACGCGACATTCTCCCTAATTATAGGTGTGAAAACATGAAAGTCAGCTTTTGATTGGCATAAATTTTGCATATAGACTTTGAATGATGCACTTCTTGTGTCAGTGGAAAGATCCCTGTGTATAGAACAACATGAAAAACTGTCATGCTAAATCAACAATTTTTTACCCCCCAAAAACATTGTTTGATGTGTAGAAAATCTATGATAGGTTAACCTGATAATGCAATACAAATCAAAGAAGAATACTATAACCTACTTGTTATCACTCAGGTT
>APFE030092284.1:26513-73649 GCA_000404065.3 Pinus taeda
TGCCTACCTCATTGAAATCTGCATAAGCAAAAGGAGGTGGCCCAGAAGGTTGGCAGTCTGCCTTCATGAATTTCCTGGCTATTGCAGCAATGTCTGAGCTAGAGAGCTTGGAGCCCTCATCTAGCAAGTACTTGATGGAGAAGGGGTATAACAATTGGGTCTGCTTGTAGTTCAGCATTTGGTTGATGGAATCTGGTGTTATATAAAAGAGGATGCTCCCAGATGGAGACTTCACAGCTTTGAGCTTCTGGTCATAGTTTTCTGCACAAAGGTGAATGACTTCAGGAAAAATGTTCACAGAAGGCAGGAAGTAGGTGGGCAAATTGGATTCCCAGATGCCATATAGGTCACTGTTGTCCAAGTGACTGTTCCTTAGCTGGCAGAAAGTCTGTAAATGATTCCTCTCTGCCACAAAGTCTGTAATGAGGAAATCACTGTCCACCAGTGGAATGGCTTCCTGTTCTTTGCTAGGTGGATTCATAGGAGCTACACCCAGAGTAGCTGGAATGGCCATTGTCTGGTTTTAGTTGGATGTTTTACTGGATTTTCAAGTTTGGTACAATGGCTGAGGAATGCTGACCAAGTTCTGTTTGGCAGTGAGCAACTTGATAGTGTAGGGAGGCTCTTTGCAAGTTCAATGAACTGTGGGGCACTCTGTTTTGAAGAACCAGAGTGTGTTGAGCTAATTAGCTTGTTATTTGTAGGGAATTTCTATTAGCAGGGGTGAGGGAACTGCTGATTTAGTTTTCTAGACGGTAGCTCGGCTCCTTCAATTACATTTGTGGTAAATTTTACAGAGGGGCACGGGTTTATTCAAGAGTTTTTGTCGCGCAGGGGTTTAACTAGCTTCTCCAGTAATTTTCAGTGGTCAATTTATCAATGGGGAGCTTTTAACAGAGTTCTTACGCAGGAAATCAGGAGAGCAAAGGAGAACAGTGGGTAAAGAAGGTCGCCTGCGGCAAATACCTAGTTTTTATGGCGTAGGAGGCATTTGAACCGGACGAATTGTAGGTGCTCGGGTTGACAATGGAGGCGACAGCAACTTTGGTGGGTTAAATTGGCGTTTTGATCGTTGCACGTCGATTTCTCATGCAGAGGAGTTCCGGAAACTATGAACAACAATGACCAATAACGGCTAATTCTCGTCTTTTTATGCATTTTTGGCATATTGGCGCCTTTTTGGTGATGGTGTCATGCTGACGTCATCATGGGCCCAGGTACGGACGGGTGACGTGGCAGATGACGTGGGTGCCCAGGCGGCAGTGACACGGTGGCAGGGTGGACAGGCTGATAGGTGACATGGATGCGACGTGGAGGCATGGTGGCAACAAAGGAGGGGTGACGTCACGCTGACGGTGGCGTGATGTCAGCGCGGGGAGGAGGCGATAAGTGGTTTCCCCGGAAGGCCTGAGGGCGGTAAATGGTTTTGAGGGGGGGGCAGCGAACATTGCGGGAGGCTGACGCGTGGTGGGGTTACGGCGGCAATACCGCCAGTCCCCCAGACGCAAAAGGTCGGGCGGCTTGTTCATAAGATTGACCACCCACCATTGGATGGGCGGGGCGGATGATCGTGCGGCGGGCGGCGAATATGATATGACGCCGCGTTAATGCAAAGGGGACCCGCCCATTATTTTAATGGGTTTGAATAAATTGCGCGTGGGGAGGGTAGAAAACTTTAGGTTATGGGTTTTGTGGGTTAGGCGCACCTTTTATTAAAATGTTTTTATTAAAAAACTTTATAATAAAGTGGGTTTTGGGCGGAAAAAGGGGAAAATGGGTTTAATGAGGGCGGGGTTTAGGATTTTTGACACTTAACCATAGTTTCTTGGAAAAAACCATAGTCTAGGGACAAAGGGGTTAATACCAACCCCAGATAGGTTAATATTTCCCCAAGGGGGGGTTATATAGCTATAATGCTAGGGGGAGGGTATTTATACATATTTTTTGGGAAATTTTTCATAGATTCTAAATAGAATTAGGGAAGGGGGGAGTTGGGGAGCTAAATAGTACATTAGTGGTTAATATGGCTTTGTGAGGTGAATGAAGGGCTAAAGCTAAGTTCTAAGAGGTAAAACTTAACTTAGGAAATTTGAGCATAAACGAAGTGATGAGAAAGAATTTTTACACAAAAACGTGGCTTCATTTCATGTTTAAACTTCATGGTTTGACCCAGTAGCTTGCCATGAAGTGAAGTGGAACTGGACATTTGACAGATCTCAAGGCCCTTGGGGGTGTTAGTAAATGATGTTTGGGGGAAAATGGTGAAGTTAGACATGCTTCCAATGCTTTTCCTCCACTCTTTGCCTTTGATGCCAATACCCTGAGTGGCAAGAGTCTTTGCACTTAATAAGTCAATTGGTGATGGCCCTCCATTTCTGCAACCTTGCACTACTTACCCATCCTAGTAATCCTAACATTTTTTCTTCATTTAAAGTGGGTGTACTTGAATTAGCAGACCCTGATTGTCCTCTTTTTCTTTTGACTGCCCTCCTATCTAAAACCTACCCTTATTTCTTCCAAGGCCCCAGATTAAGTAGTTGGGAACCTTTATTTCTCTACCTAGCTAGTCATCTGCCAAGCTTGAGCTGTTTGGTCAGGGAACATTCTCTATTATGTAGCAAGTAATTTAACCATGGCATGGTCCAGTTTAGACTATTGGGCCATCCATCAAGTATGATTAGCAGCAGTATTTGCAGAGCATGATACTGCCCAAAAGATAGTAGTGGCATTTTGACTGGCCACTTTCCTGGTCTTTAGTTTGGGGTTCAATTTCACTTTTTTCTTGACCACCTAATTTTCTTGCCTTTTGATTATTCTTTTAAGGCATACCCTCTTTTAATTTTTTAATTTTTATAGCATGTACACAAAATATAGAACCTTTGCAGCCTACAATGATGAACATATTTAGCCTTTCCACTGTCAATCATGAAAGATGAAACCTATTGGTATAGGAACCTAACAGTGGCTCCAATTGGGGATGGCTTTTCCTGGTGGAAAGCCGAGAATAGTAGGTCAGATGGCCTTATTTTCTTCTTCTCACTGTAGTGAATCTGCTCTAGTATTGCCACCTTTGATCTGCAGCTAGTGAGATGGTATGCAGTGTCTCATGACCTCTTTAGAGCAAGAATTAACATTTCATGACTTGCTAACATGTATCACTGCCTATCATTGGTTTTCTGTTCTGAAGACCTTGCTCACTTCTGTTCATTTGAGCTTTTTCAAGTATCTATGTCATTTTGATATGGTTTTGCTGATCATTCTTCAAAATCTGTTGTAGTTGCTCTTCTATATATATACTGTAAAAAAGAAAAAATGCTTGAAAATATATACATTTATGTACAATATGGGGCTATCCTATGCTCATGTATCATAGTAGTGCTTGAGAATTCTCCCATTCACTGGGCCTTCATCACTGTTTGACTCATCTAGACTCTTGAGAAAGAAGGTATTGTTACCTTGCACAGCTTGAATTACAAATGGCCCTTTCCACAGAAACTCAAACTTTCCATGCTTTCCTTTGTCTTCCCTCCTAGAATCCCATTTCAATACTTTATTGCCTATGAAAAAGTCCTCATCCTTTGTTCTTTTGTCAAACACCTTTTTAATCTTTTCCTGGAGAACCTGGATTCTATGATACACTTCTTGCCTTGTTTGTTGTAATTGAATTGTTTGATTGATCCTTCTCTTGATATCATTGGGTTCAGCCTGTATTTCTTGCATCAATTTGATCACAGGGATCCCAAGGGATGATGGGAACATAGCTTCCAGGCCATATACTAACTCATATGGGCTAGTACCAATAGAGCTTTTAGTGGTCAACCTATCTGCCCATAGTGCATTTACCAGCTTCTTATGCCAATTCTTTTTGTTCTCCTCCAATACCTTTTTAATGATGTTGATTAGGATTTTATTGGAGGACTCAGCTAGGCCATTGCCTTGAGGGTAATAGGATATTGAATGACCTAGGGTGATATGATATTTGTGACAGAAGCTGATCATTTTCTTGGATTTAAAGGTAGCTGCATTATCTGTTATGATTTTCTCTGGGCAGCCAAATCTAGACAAGATATTGGTTTCTAGGAATTGTATGATAATTGAATCATTTGCTTGTCTACAAGGTATGGCCTCTATCCACTTGGTGAAGTAATCAGTAGCTATCAGGATCCATCTATGCTGACCTGAGGATGAAGGGTGAATTTCCCCAATGAAGTCTAAGCCCCATTGTTGAAATGGTTTTTCAGTTGAAATGGGCCTGAGGGGTAAGGGGAGTAACTTTTTCTTCCCTTCAAAGATCTGACATTTATGACATGACATTACAAACTTTTTTGAATCAGTAAACAGGGAGGGCCAATAAAATCCAGCCCTTAGGAAAATATATTTTTTTCTTTTGTAGGTGGATTTAGTGGGTATAACGAAATCCAAATCTTCCTAGAAGACTAGGATAAGACCACATTCACCTATCCTTGGGGTATGTTTTCCTATAGGGTCCTTCCTTTTGGTCTATGCAATGCTCCTGCCACTTTCTAGAGAGAAGTCTTGAGTATTTTCGCCGAATTAGTACATGATGTGGTGGAAATTTATATGGATGATTTTACACCTTATGGCTTTGATTTTCAAGAAGCCCCGACTAACCTAGGCAATGTATTGCATAAATGCATTGAAATGAACCTGTCTCTCAGTCCTAAAAAATGTGAATTCTTAATGATTGAAGGGACTGTGCTAGGTCATTCAAAATCTCAGCAAGGACTATAGGTGGATCCAAACAAAATAGCCATCATCCAAAGGGTCCCACCTCCGCATAAGCAGAGAGATGTCAGTAGTTTCTTAGGGTTAGCTAGATACTGCCGAAGGTTCATAAAGGACTTCAACAAGTTGGCCTCTCCTTTATTTGAGATGTTGGCCAAAGATTCTGAGTTTATATGGTCAAAAAGTTGTCAAGAGGCCTTAGACATTCTAAAGGGTAAGTTAACCACTGTACCAATTCTCTGAGGCCCAAACTGGGCCCTCCACTTTCATATTCATGTTGATGCCTCACACAAAGCCATAGGAGCAACCCTAGGTCAAGTAGAGGAAAAACTGCCTTATGCCATGTATTTTATTAGTAAGAACTTGTCAAAGGCTGAGATAAATTATACAATGACCAAAAAGGAACTCCTGGTTATTGTGCACTCACTAAACAAATTCAGGCATTACATTACAGGCTATCAAACATTTATGCATACTGACCATGTTGCAATCAAATATTTAATGAACAAACCAGATGTGAATGCTTGAATTATAAGATGGTTGCTTTTATTACAGTAGTTTGATCTAACCATTATTGATAAGCTTGGTAAGGAAAATGTTGTTGCAGACTTTTTATCTTGGGTAAATGTGCCTGCAGGTGAAGAAAGAATGGTGGATGACCAGTTACCAGACGAACACTTGTTTTCTATTTCAGTTCTCTCTCCATGGTTTGCTGATATAGCAAACTATTTGGTATTGGCATTGTTCCCACCAAACTTTCCCTCCAAAGAAAAGAGCAAGATAGTTAAGAAAATCTTCCCCTTCACCTGGATTGGGGGCAATATTTTCAAACTTGGCCCAGATCAAATCTTGAGAAGGTGTGTAAGGAAAGAGGAAGTTTTTGACATCCTTCTGACCTGTCATAATGGACCTTGTGGAGGTCACTTTGCAGCAAAGAGGACAACATTCAAAGTGTTACAAGCAAGCTATTATTGGCCCACTCTTCATTAGGATGTGAAAAAGTACACTAGTTAGTGCGATCGGTGCTAGAGGATGGAAAGCCTACTCCAAGAGATGAAATGCCCCTACAGCCACAATTGACTTTCGAGCCATTTGATAAGTGGGGCATGGACTTCATTGGGCCTATCAACCCTCCTTCAAAGAAAAAACAATACATTATTGTGCACACTGATTATTTGACTAAGTGGGTAGAAACCAAGGCAATTAAGGCAGCAACAGAAGAGAAGGTGGCTGAGTTCCTAAGGGAGAATGTAATCTACAATTTTGGGTACCCTAGAGAGCTAGTCATAGACCAAGGAAACTAGTTTACCTCCAACATGATTGAAGAACTGCTCAACCATCACAAAATCAAGCATAGGACCTCCACTCCCTATCATCCACAAGCTAATGGGCAAGTGGAGGTGACCAACAAGACACTGGAGAGCATCTTAACCAAGGTAGTGAGTAGCAGCAGGAAGGATTGGGCAGAGAGACTAGTTGAGGCCACCTAGGCCTATAATACCACATGGAAGACCACCACAGGATTTACACCCTATGAGTTGGTCTATGGGAAAAAGGCCTTGTTGTCCATTGAGTTTGAATATAACACATTGAGGATGGAAACCCAACTAGATTTGGATCTCATTCATGCACATAAAGAGAGAGTGTTCCAATTGAATGGCTTGGATGAATTCAGAATGAAGACCCTCCTACATACAGAGATAGTTTAGCTTTAGAGGAAGATGTAGAATGACAAACATATTAAGGAGAAGTAACTTCAAGAAGGCGATTGGGCATTGTTACATGATTCTAGGTATAAAGACTTCAAGGACAAGCTAAGGACAAGATGGCTCAGACCTTATGTTATGGAAAGATGTCATGATAATGGTTCAGTGCAAATGAGAACTATAGATGAAGAAACCATTCCTATGCTTGTTAATGGGAACCGATTGAAAATGTACAAGAGACCTTTATCAAAACAAGAGTTCATTGAAAATATCGATAAAAAAATGATGATGGTGGAGCAAGTTCCAACTCCTCCCTCATCAAGTCACTAAAAACGAAAAAGAGAAAAAAGAATAAGGACTAAGTTGAAAACCTCCATGGGGCACCTGAGTCCCATCTTTGGGTTGAAAACCTCGTGAGGTGGCCCAATGATGAAAAAAAATAGAAAAAAAAATAAGAATATCTTGGGGTGAAAACCTCCCTTGAGGCGCCTAGGGAAAACAGCTAGGTTGAAAACCTCTTTGAGGTAGCCTAGGTGTTTTTCAAAAAAAAAAGAGAGAAAAATAGATAATTGTTATTTGTAGGTGGGCGAGAAAGAAAATCAAGGAGAAAAAAAAGGATCCAAAGGGAACCCTGCCTCACACATATTCATCTCATCCACTCCTTACCATGCACCCCTCCATCATTTCTATTTTTTTTCCACTCCATTGCTTCGATTTATGCAAAGACTGTGTTTTATACAGGATCCCCTGAAAACCTATAGGATGATCCTGTAGGAATTATAGTGACCTGGAAAACCTACAGGAAGAAATCCGAGGGCACATGGTATGTTTTTTAGGTCCCTAAAATTCATCCTAGGCATGATCTAACACCCCCACCTCATTCACTATCATCATCCTTGCACTCACCATTCAAAACAAAAAAGATCAGTTTCAACAGTTTCTGCCAGTCATAGAAAAAAGAAAAAGAAAAAAAGAAAAACAAAGGGGAGTAAGAGCATTACCTGAGTGTCCGTTGCTCTACACACACTCCTACTCCCTCTTTCCATTCATTACACCATCCTCATAGCCCCAGCCAACAACTTGATTAAAGAATTCTGAGGGAGAAGCAACTATAGGACATCCTATAGCAGCCTATCCCATATAATGCCAATCACCAGCTACGGGTCTTCACTAGGATGATCTAGGAGCTCCACAATAGCAGCAACATTAGATCTTTGGTCACAGATAACTGCAAATGCCAAGAAACCATTAGCAGATAGCAAGAGGAGGAAGAAGAATGACATGTAGCAAATAAATAATGTAACACCTCTAATCTTCGACAACTGTAGCATGGCATCGAAACCACAGGTAAGTATCTTGCTCGCTTATGCATCATTTAATCAAAAGTTGTAAGGGTTACAAGATAGTTGGTTTATAAGTGAAAACGTGGCCAGTTAACTTGGACACCTTCGTTCAGTTAGGACATGCAAAATCGGGTTTCCTCTCACACGTGGCCACAGTCAACTCAAAGATAGAGGAGGAGTAGGACAAGAAGTGGTTAAACTACAGATCTAAGAGGTGGGAGCTGATTACGAGGAGTGGGAAATGATGAGGTGGTAGTGGGGACCAATGGTCCAAAAATGGCAACGTACCTTTGTTTCCAGCACACCAGCTCACCTTGAAACACCATAAAGGGAAATAAAACATCATTTGCATGCATTCATGCATTCCACCTCCTCAAAACTTCCTCACTCAATTCGCTCTCATAACTCTAGCCACCCACCAGAAGTAAGGATTCATCGTTCTGCATAGGAATTCCTACAGGAGCATGCACAAGAATTCCTACAGGATACAGTATACAGGATCAGTCTACAGGATACACAAAGGTAGTCTACAGGATAGGCAGAGAAGTGTTCAAGAGGGGATATCACGGGAATTGTCCAATGCCATCATTATAAAGAGGTAGGCTCTAAAATTCCATCCCAATTTACAAGAAAATGAACCATAATTACTCTAAAATCTAGTGAATTTAGCAACTATGAGAGGTGAATTACATACACAGTCAACTTTGTTTTCCTGCATTAAAAAAAAATTTGTGTCAACCCTCTCATTTTCTCCTCAAGCTTCACAAGCAACATGATAGGAGGGTTTAATAGGAGAGAGCCCATAGACACTGTGAGGATACAAGAACCCCCCCAGATGCTTGAAATCTTTACAAGACACAACTGGATGGATTTTTTAAAAAATTCACAGGGTATGATGATGAGGTGGCTCAAGAATTTGCTCATTCCCTCACTCCACACAACAGAATCCATGCCACTATTTTAATTAGAGGAATTACTATAGATATCATCCCAAATATCATCAATAGGCTCACCACACTTCCCCTAGGAATTCCATGGAGAAAAGAAGACAAAGGAGATAGTCATGTGGAAAAAAAGAAATTCTTTTAGAAGGTGAAGAACCCACTGAGGACAAAAATGGAGTAAGGAGGGACAACCTTCCATAACCATGGAGTGAGGTAGGCTACTAGCTCATCAAATATATCTCATGCGAGGGTAGATATAGTGTTGTTTATGGCTACCATTTTAAGATCCTTGAATAATTAAGATTTGGGTGAGAAAATCCAGTTCACCAAAGACTCACCATACCCTATTTCTTGATGCAATCACTCATAGAATCCAACAACAAAGTGAAGGAAGGAAATTCCCAACAATTGGCTCACCGTGGGTTGATTAGGATCGTCATTCAGGATGCCCTTAAAAATCCCAGAATCTCTATAACATGGTCAGTATTCAGAGACTTGCCAACAGAGGATGACGTCAAAACCCTCACTTATGATGTTAGTCCTTCTGTCAGTGAGGAGGAGGCAAAACAGGAAGAAGAAGATACAGAGCTAGATAAGGATGAGATGGATGAAGAAGAATCTGACATAGAGGGACATGATGAAGCAGAAGAAGAAAATGGAGAAGAGAAGGAGGATGATGATGAAATAGAGGAGGAAACTAAAGAAGAAACATATGTAGATGTGGAAGAACCACAAGATGAAGAAGACAAGAAAAACGGAGAGGAAGAATGCATTGAAACAGAAAGTGAAGAACACAAGGAGGAGTCACATAAGGTGTCTCTAGAGGCCACTAAGAGGGAGGCAATGACTGCCCTCAGTGCTCTCAGCACCCTAGTCAAGCAAAAAGGAAAGAAGGAGGCAAACCCCACTATATTTCAGAACAAGAAAGAGTACAAGAATCAAACAAGGGAAGCCACAGATATCAACATTGAGATTGAATATTCCCCTACACAAAGAGACAAAATGCCTTCCCCTACATCACCAATCACCTATGTAAGGAGGCATAGTACTAGATCAACTTCCTCAAAGGGTAAGGCCATCCTACAGGATCCATAAAAAAACCTATAGGAAGCAAAAACAATCCTACAGGATACTCTGTTGAAACTATAGAAAGCACAGAAATGGAAAAGCAAGGTAAGGAGTAGCAAAAAGCAAAAGAAGCAGACCCAGAGGCAAAGGAACCAAGTAGCGAACCTAACCTGGACTCCTATTACTGATTTATTGAAGGAGTTAGGGTAACACCTCAAAAATTTCCCATCCTAATGTTTTTCAAACTTGAGAAGGAGAGGGCCAGAACCCACCGATGGATGAAAATTGCCAAGTCAAAAGGGGTGGAAGACATTGGGCACATGGAAGAGAAACTGAAAGAAATGGGCAGAGCTAAGTGGCTTAAGGGACAAAGAAGCAATCATAAGAGGTCAACTTGAGAGAGAAAATGCATGACTGAGGGGACAACTACAGGAAAGAGAGAACCAACTAGCATGTATGGCTAGCCTCTCCTTGGAGGCCATCCCGTGTAGGATGCCAGCTAAATCCTATGCTCTTTACCTCAAAGAACAATGGTTGCAGTTTCAAATTAAAACACTAGCACAAAGGGGCACCATGCCATTTCAGGACTACAGGCAGTTTATTGATCTTTGTGATCAAAGTACACTAGAGGATAGGGTGAAAATGGCTGAGTTTTATTTGAACAACATGGCTCTCACAGACATGAATGTTTAGGGTCCTAATGCCAAGCTAGGAGATCGACAATTAATGGCTTTGGCATCATGTATGAACCATGAGGAGTCAAGAGCTGCAGAGATGAAAAGAATATTGGCCAGACAGCAAAATGAACCTCTTTTCATCAGGGTTGAACAATGAAATCCCATGGCCCTAATCAAAACCCATAATTTGATTGCAAATGATCCTCAGCTGACACCTATATATATTGCTGCCAAGAGCAAGCAATTTCATATTTTAAGGATATGTTTAGGCTGCTAGGAGATGATAGTATACATGCCTGCCTAAGGAGATGGAATGCACTGCAACACAGCTTGAAGATAACAGAATATCACTCCCCTCAAAGGTTAAGAGAGGCACTCAACATGACACCTATGTATAAGCAATCAATGCAGATGTTGAAGGTCAATTGGATAGGCCTAAAACTCAGTCCACCACTACTCCTAGGGATGCTAGAAGGGAGAAAAGAAGAAGAAGAAAAGAGGCAGTGGGAGGAAGTAGAAAAGAAAGCAGGGTTCTATGAACAAGAAGAAGATACCACAACAGAGGCATGGGATGTTAGAGAGGCTACCAGAGCCATGAAGGACATGGATATTAACTAGGTTTCTCAGAGGATGAGCAACACTTTCAATAGGGGGGTGATGATGAGCCTCATCATTGGGTAATTATATGGGCCTTAATTCTCCTCCTAGATTAGTCAAACCAACTATTCTCATAACTTATTACATACTTTTGATTATATTTTGTTTATGAGATGAGTTAGAGTTAGATATTTTGCTTTGTGGTCTAATGTGCATTTAATGTAGGATTAAAGGATAAAAGCAAGGAATTCTAGCAAAGACCTTGACCAAAACTCAAATGGGACAAGGGAGAGGAATTTTAGGAGGAAAATCCTCCTCATTTACTACCCCTCCATTCGAATATTCCTCCATTAGCTCGGAGTGAAAATAGCCAAAACATGAGGACTAAAAGGTAGTCAAACAAGTGAAAGACAAAGCACCAGTTTATCTTGAGTTTGGGAGTTGAGCCTCCCTAAATTTAAGGAAGCCATTGGAGAATTCAAATGTGTAAGTAGAGAGGCCTAGGACCTCAGTAGGATTCAGATTTTTGGATTGTAAAACTCTACTCTATTTTCGAGCTGCAAGACTTGTGACAATTTTTGATGTAATCCATTGTTTGATAATAAGAATGAGTTTTGTTTTGAGCCAGCTCTAAGTTAACTCAGAGGGTTGAAGTTCTTGGGTTAGGGCCCAACCCTAGCAGCCAAGGCTCCTCTTTATTGTACATGTATACTAGCATAGATTCATAGTTTAATTGTTCATTTGCTTAGTAGCTGCATTTCCATTACAACAATGTAGATTAGATTGGTTGTATGTTAGTTTTCTTCCATTTGTGCCTTATTTCAATTATCAGGTTAGCAAGGAGTAAAAGGATCACCATAAGGTTTTCAGCAGGTGTCTCGGCCTGACTTCCTCCCTCTGAGACTATGACTTCAGGAAGAGACCCTTTAGGAGCCCCAAAAGCAAAGATTTCTAGTTCTTGGATGAGCTTTGGAGTTTGTTGTCTTGATTCAACATTTGGTTCATTCCATTTTCATATTTTTCCATTACTCCATTTCTGCAATAAGATATCACTCATGCTTGCCTTCCCTTCAACACTTTCTTCATGCACAATATAGGCAATTGATTCATGCTTTTCTAGTTTATGAAGATGTATCTTGTTGCATAGTTCTTGGAAGACACGCCTGTTTATAGCACATCAGATACTTCAGGAGGAGACCTAGACTTCATCACCAGCAGCCAACTTCAACCTAATCCACCTTAGCCATCTCTTGTTCCACCATCACCGTCACTAGTTTTCTTTGTCATTTTTCATTGAAATTCCCTTAGATACATTGAGCGAATCTAGCCATCTCTTCTCTTGGATATTGACTCCTGAGTGTTCTTAGACCTTCTAACACCCCATCCCACTCATCACACACCCTGTCTAAGCTTCCCAACACCTCCAACACTTCACAATTAGCTCTCGGCTATATCCTATAGGTTTCTAGTACATCTTGTAGGTTTTCTTGAAACAGCCTGTTTTGAGGCCGAATTGATGGGGAACCTCTAAGAAGTCATAAAAAGCCTCTTAGGACCTTTCCACACCATCCAACCACTCCATAAGCGTTCTAACCATCTCAACCACCTTCCATCCACGTGTTACATCCACAAGAACAATTAAATTGCATACTTGATTTTTCCTTAAAAAAATCAAAAAAGTGAAAACAGATTTAGTTTAGTTTTCTTGCTTACACATCAGTATGGTTTGATGCTCTTTACTTCTGTAGCTTATATAGTAGTATTTGTTTAGTGTTGATTGAGCAATTATGCTTAGAATAACTATTTAAATGGTTAATTAGGATATGGTGTGATTTAGCATTACATGTTGTTTTCTTCATTATTGCAGTAGAGTAGCTCTCTTAGAGTAGATTTACTCTTCTTCCATCAAAGAATCAGGCTTCTTCCGACTCTATAGAAGTCTAGCTTGGAACCCCTGGGGTCTCTTGCTCGATGAACAGTGACAATAGGCAGGACCTTCACTTTTACTTGTGCATATAGTACTGTTACCTCCAAGTTTGTATGAACCTCGGCTTGATAAGTAAAGCTAGTAGCCCAGGAGTTGCATCATACTTGCTGCAATACTGGCACTCATCAGCAACCTGCCTGGAAACTCCGCAATACTAAAATCTTAGATCCAAATCTTCAGCCTAGTTCCCCGTTAGTCCATCTTGTACCTGAAATATGTAGAAGGCCCACATGTATGGTTGAAGTGTTAGACAAGATCTATGAAAGTAATGTTCAAAAGGAAGTTGTTGGGCCGAGGAAAAGGTATGTTTTCTCCTCGTAATAACTTAATTAAGCATTTGCCTTGATGTGTTTATCTTCGTTTTAAGAATTAATATAGAATAAACAATAGAGAATGTTGGGTAAAATAGATTATTAACAAATTGGATAAATCTGGGCACGAAGAAATAACTTTCACTATCTTTATATGCAGGGACGTGGATTGGATGATTGTTGTCCAAATGACAGAACATTAGCAGCCAGGAAAGGAAAAGGACAACGTCTTGAGTAGGAAGGACAATGGAAGACTAGAAGGACCAATGTTATTCTATGATGAAATCAGATCGAGGGTTGCGAAATCCTAAGGATCCCCTAATTGGTAGATCTGGAGTGAGGATGGATCTAGGCTAGTTATATATATATATATATATATATGAGTTTTGGAATCCAAAAACAGTCAACTGTAAATTGACTATTTTACCTAAATTTAATTTTAATTTTAGTTATATATATATATTGATTGAGTCAAAATGTTTACATACCATGACAAGATATTACAATGTCTCTTCCATACTGGGCTAGAGAATGCCTCTCAACATAATAACACATTGTTTTGAGACTAAATTAAATTTGAAAGGCTAAGAATCAAGATTAAATTAGAAATATCAATTTTATAATTTGAATGACTTGGACCATTATAATTAATTATAAGTTAACCAATTATTTAATAGATGTTTTATAAATATTATATATATTTAGCCTTGTGGATTAGCTCAATTGGTGGAGTCCCTATTATTGAAGCACCTTTGTTATTGAGATTTCATGGGTTCAATTCTCTTGACACTCTCAGGGTCAAGCTTTGTGGATCATGGTTGAACGAAGTGATCCTTTTGGGTGGATTTGCCTAGAAAAAATATTTTGTGCCTAGTGCAAATATTTTGTGGATAGATGGATCTACCTAATATATAATATTATATATTTTTATCTCTCGAGTCCATGAACCAAATAAAATAATAATATTATATATATACGATTTTTTAATATAAAACTAAAAATATATATATCATTTTTAGTATAAAAAGAAAAATAAAACGTGTATTTATATTTCTTATTTAATTTAAATAAAATATATAATTATAATTAAATAATTGTGTTTAGAGATAATTGTCGTGGTTGTTAATAAAGGTAAAACATTTAAAGTATGGATTCAATATGAAAGAGACGTAATATTAGTGAATTGAATAATAATAATAATAATAATAACAATAATAACAAACAATAACAATAAAACAACACAATAACAATAACAACTTAATTCCAAAAGTAATAAAAAATAATAAATTATTAATTTTTTTTTTAAGATATTTCTTTTTTAAAGATGTATATATATACCTAAACTCAACTTATAACTCTTTCTTATATGAATATTACACATTAATTTTTTTTATAAGCGTTATCGATCAAGGCAAGTTCAAATATATCATGTCACACTAGTTCTAGTTCTAGTGTAATTTGGGATAACATTACTAAGATTATTTTTTAGGCTTTGATAGAAAAATCTACACATACTTCTATCCTTTTGTAGTGGAAAAGCTTCTTCGTTCTTCATGTTTAGGTATATTTATAATTAAAATTTTCACAGGCAGTCCAAAAATTTAAGGTTTTCTTCGAAATAATTAAGATGGAGTCCAAAAGCACCTTTATTTTAAATGATTTTAAATGAAATAGGTTTTATCCGTTTATTTTAAAGAATTGAACACTGAGACACCACTCTCATTAGGTTATGTACTCTCATTAGGTTATGTTATATATGTAAATTAGGATGGAATCTATGTTATTACCCATACGACCTTGAGCTATTCACCCATGAGGATTGAGTCAATTCCCCTAGCTAATTGACCATATAACATATCTAATTTTGAATATTAAAAAATTTCGTGCAAAATCATTTTATGAATTGGGTTTCTTCTATTTTCTTGTAAAAAAGAAAACTTGTTACTTCACTTTATGACTCTTTGGCCACTATTTTTTATATCTGATGTGAAATTTTGAGGAAAAATCTATATAACAAGGTCATTGTTTTTCTTCAAGTAAAAATGTTTTTCTCAATTCACTTGGGTGTTTAGCTACACTGCATTTACAATAAATGTGTTACTCTTGGTTTATAGTAATTATGGTTCCTAGAAAAACATGTATCGAGTTCTGCATTTTAATGGTGTTTTTGTTTTTAAATCAAGTTGTTGTGTCCCTTTTTTTCATTTACACAATAAGGAGTTTCCAGTTTGTCTATATTTTCTTATATCTTGTTGAATGTTACCTGATTAAAAAAAGTCTCAAATCAGTTGTTTATGTAACAATTCATCTTTCTGCATTGTGGTATTTTAATAAAATATTTTGGTAGATTTTATTTACTATTAACACAACAAGGATATATTTTTAGTCACAAATTCTATTGTAATTCATATGCATGAATACAACATTACTATTTACTCATTGGAAGGTCAGTGGAACCTATCTCCGGGACCTGCCATACACCTTTCAGTGTAAATATTTAGGAGTTCAAGATTGTTCCACGTAAATGGATGGATATCTATTTTGTCCAGTAACACTTGGAACTAACCTAACTCATCAACATTATGACTTATTTTCCATTTCATAGTACCATAATTAAAATCATAACATTACACTACAAAACAAGAAATAAAAATGTACAGGAAAAACATATTTCGCTAATTTGTTTTCTAATAGCCATTCCTACCATGAAATTACATTGGGAAAAAGGATACGCCACCCAAACAATGAGGATTGGTACCCTCTACCAGAACTCCCCCCTCCCAGCTTCACATCCATAACATTTTTTGTGACAGATACCATACCAAGTCCAACCCAAAACATTCTCTGGCCCTCCAGGTCTAGTCTAGGGTTTACCTGACCATACAATATCTAGTTTGGAATTCCACTGGCCAACCAACTCAAGAATTACTTTCTTTGGCAGCATCATGCCTCCCTCAATAACGTCCTATCTAAGGGTATCAATATTAACAACTTTATTTTCCTCCCTCAGACCCCCTCCAACTAGGATCCAAGCTCACAAGTTTGCCTTAGGGTTTTTTGTTGGCCTGTATGGGCCTGAGCCAAGTCCAGAGGTGATTTAGCCAAACAAATCCTGGTACTACTGGCCCTTTCGGCAACAGTCCGTGGAGCACAGACTGAGGTCTCACCCGAAGTACTATGGGAGGGTGCTAGAACCAGGTTTCCACACCCTTGGGATGTCCGATGAGCTTCTAACGGTCCGTGGTTTGACCCTGCACGCATGTCGCTACGCGCATCTATTAGTCCCTCGCAACCTGTGATGCTACCTTCACGCAGCCCTACTCGAGGCACGATCCGTATTATACCCAAGTTCGTTAGTATTTACCCTGTTATTACCTAATTACTTAACTTATCTGTGTAAGACTAGTGATAATTAACAATATATCCAACGATCATATAAGTGCGCACGATAAGCAAAGAAATATAAATGAATAGAATGTAATACACAAGCAGATGCATAGAATTTGGAATCAACTTCTCTTTATTATTCTTCGTTCAAGGTTACAGACTTGACATCGCCCTGTGCACTCAGCTGCAGACTCTTCTAGGCCTCTGCGCACTCAGCTGCAAAGCTTCTTCCTACTACTACGACCCAATACACTTAGACTCTTCCTCTATGTTCGAACCATTAATATTCATCTATCTCCTTTTCCTTCGCTATCTTTACAACTTAGAGCCTTGCTCTATTTATACAATCCCATGGTTCGCGGACCATGGGTAGATCGACATGACATTACATTACATTACAAAACTTAGGGAGGACAACCCTATGACTCAACCTATACTTCACACTCCATGCCCACAATTCGTGGAGTCTTACAATACATTTGACCAAAACTTGGGCTTTGAGCCCGAAAACATGTTATGGGGGGATCTGATGCCCAACATGCCCCTAACACAAACATTGTGACTCGCCTTCGAGTCACTCTGTTGGTGCGACGATCTTGGCATGGAGTCCCTCCAATTGGTCCCGAACGGATCGTAGGTCCGCAGTGCACTATTCTATGGTTTGTTGGACCTACTGCATGCACTCTTCCGATGCTTCCTTGTGAGGATCAAATCACTGCCTTAGTGCGTAGAGCCCCTACATTTGTGTGAGCTTGCCCTCGATATCTGGCGTAATGGTGAAGGCCTCGTCAATCCATGGCTGGACGTGTGCTTTGAGAAATGCCTCTTTCTGTCTTGCGGCATCCACCTGCTCTTTTAGTGCCCTTGGTTGCTGTATCTTTGCAAGTCATTGAGTGAGGACAACTGTTTGCGCAGTTCCCCTCACATTGTTGTACTACTCCTGAAGCTCGCGCACCTCTGTTTCCAGGTGTTGTATGTTGGGGTCCTCCTGCAAAGATGTGAGGACTCCAAAGGCTTGGTCCAACATATCGGTATAGTCCTGCACTTCCCGTCCAATTTCTTCCAACCCTATTTGGATAGTGCTAACGCGCTGCTCTCTAACTTTTAGGGGAGTGGAAGGCTGCGCCTTCAGCCACAGCTCGACAATCTGGAGATTCAGCTCTAGTTTTGCTTGCGTTGTTTCCTCACGCGCGTTTCGAACTCCACTTGCCAAACAGTGGATCCACATTTCTATTGGTAGTTCCTCAGTGATGGACAACTCTGAGACACGTTGGTAGGATTCATCCACTGTCTGTAGTAACTACTGGTTTTGTGACACTAGTTTGTCACACTACAAGATGGGCTGTTCAAAGTTGATCTTTTGCTCATTCATCACATGAATCCTACGGCCCTCCCTAGCGTGGAGCATTATTGTTATTCCATCATGCAGTTGGTATAGTGTGTCTTGTAGAAGGGCAACCAGATTAAGTCCAAGTCCCTTGATCCTTCCAATCGTAGCTCTATTGATCTCATTCTTTGTTGTTAGAAACCCTTCCAGTAGCACTATGGTATTGGCCATCCTTGCATGAAGCATCTGCTCTGTTGCTGATGCGCTTGCTGCAATGTAGGTGGTTATGGTTCCTTCCTGTGGGGGCCACACCTGTAGTTCCTGCAACTGCACCGTTAGGGCCCCCAACACAGTCTATTGCTCTGACATGGCTTCTTGGAGTGCTTCCTTGGTGACCTCATGAACCATGTCGCTGATGTTGTAGAGGTCACCTTCCGTTAACGTGATCAGGTCAATGCCAAATTTGGAGGCCTTTACCTTTTTCCATGGACTCGATCTCTCTATGGAACACGACCTTTTGAGGTGGGTGGAAGTTGTGCCTAGGTCTGTGCCTTCTTTGGCAAGATCAGCGTCCTCTGCCTCCTATCCTATAGACAATTCCTGGCCCTCCTCTGCTTGCATTGTTGTGGCCCTTTTTGTCTGCATTACTATTACTACTTCGGTGGCCTTTACCTACTCCACGGCTGCCTTTGCGGCATCGCAAACTACCCTTACCTCTGCTGTCGTTTTTCATTGCGCATCTTCTCGGCCAACTGCGTGATGTGTAGCTTGGCTTCATCCTTTCTTTTGTGTGCTACTATCCTATCCAAATTTGCCAAATCCGGGGCATGCCACTTGGGAGGTCATGATTCTAACATTGTAAAAATTGCATCATCAGTGGAAATGAAGGGGAGCTTGGTCCACTGTTGTGCTGGATCCTTTCACACCTTGATGTAAATATTGTGCATGTCTGCCTTAAACTCTGCAAAGCTCCGTAGACTGTTGTGCACTGTGGGGGATAGGTGCAGCCTCCTATTAATCCACATCTGGATGCTCGCCTCCATGAGCACCCAGAAGATCTTTGACTCGCGAATCCACTTCGCATCCTTGGTAGCCCTGAGCGACGCGTACTTTGCGGCCTCTGGTATGTCACGCTCAATGCTCAGAAATTGATTGTCCTCTGGAAGTTCTCTTGCTACCAACAAAATGGACAAGAGAAACCATGCGTAGTGGAAGGTCTTACCCTGCTCCTGAGCCTCCTTACAGTTGATCAAGAATTCCTTGCAGAGGAACTTGACCCAGTTGAATTGGACACCTTTTGCGCATTTTTTGGCCAATGCAACTACTAGTGTTGGTATTTTGTCACTGCGGAATTTTCTCATTACCTTCTTATCTAGGAGTTGGGTGGCTACACGCACCCCTTGATCCTTGATACTGGTGATGGCGTACCCCCTCCTTTTCTTCTCGAGTTTATATTTTTTCTTCATGGCTTCCGCGAGAGCCAAATCATCGCTCTTTCCTACTATTTTCGCGGGGTCCTTTCCCTTACAGGGAAGCCGAGAAATTATGTGGATGAGATCCGCCGTGATGGGAATAGGCTCTTCCAGCCATAAGTACCCATCATGCACCAGGAAAAGCAGCTGCCTAATGATGAAAATAGCGATGGGCACGCCATGAAAGTATGTTATCCATAGTAGAGGAAGCAATTTGACTTTCTCCACACTGCGCAGACATTTTCGCAGCTCTAGCGTTATGAGTAGCCCCTTTGTGCTCTGCTTCATGAGGCTCTCTGTCTCTAAGTGTGGTAATTTCTCATTGTCCACGAGGTCTGAGTCTTCGAACTTCATTGCGGGCATGCCGCCTAGGTGTGAGCCCTCAAACAAAATTCCATCAGGGAGGAGCGGGGTCTAGAGTGCGCTCTTTGTGGCATCTAGATCCTTTGGTATCTTGGTTTTCCCTTTTCACGAAGGGACGTTCTCAGGCAATTTCGCTGCAGAGCATACTAGTTGGATATCCTTTTCCGTGTCTTCTGCTTCCTCTACCTCAACAGTGAAAGCTTATAGGTCCTCCTCCTCGTCATCTAACTCAATGGTGACAGCCTTACCTTTTTGTTCTTTTGAGAACTTATCGAACCACGGATTCCTCAAGGACATGTGGACTAGTCTCGCTGCCTGCTTATATTTTTTCAGTCTCGGCATCCAAGATTATTTTGGGATTTTCGTCGCAACCTTAGTACCTTCGAGAACATCGTGTCCCATGGCGTTCTGTATAGCCTTGTCGACCATTTATTCTGCAAAGCCCAAACCTCTCCTGGTAGTCACCATCTTGTCTAAACTGTCTGTGGTCGTTCACAAACTTTGGGGCTCAAATATCGCTCAACGCTCAACATTTTGTGCTCTAATCAACTGCTCAAATATCAAGTGAACAAGTGTTGTCTCATGGCTAGCCCCTGGACTTTTATAGCACCTTTTGAATTCAAATTCGACCGTTCCCCCCAAGTATGGGCCATCAATGCTTTCTTGGTGGCAGATTGTCCCAAATCTTGCCCTTAATTTGCGTCTTAAATGCCCACCACCCACTCCATTTGGCCTCAAATCGGATATCCCGTCATGAACAGTGATAACAATGGTCACTTCCTAGCCTACCCATGTGGCATTGCAGCCCTCGTGCGCAAGTGCGAACATTATGACATGTTGATTTTGCACGCACCTCCCTTATTGCGCAGCTCCCAAACAAACTCTTTTATAGTCCTGCACTCTCTTTCAACTGCCTACGGCTAGTCAAGTGGTTGTACCACCTGTGCAAGGCTTCAAATTTCCTTCCAGCATAGTCCGCGGAAAATCCCCAATTTCCCTCGCGAATGCTGGTGCCACGTGTTTTATCGTATGTAGTGCACTCCCTTGGTTACTACATTTGGTGAGATTCAGACATAGCCATGGAAGTAGAGTCATAAATTCTTGTCAATACTCTTCTAATTCAGCGGTATGATCATTTGCACCTTGCCTTGTCATCCTTGGTTTGTCGACAAGACATGCTTGCTTGATCGTGTTTTCTAGCCTCTTGACCTCGACACCCATCAAAATGATTTTCATCCTTAATCATACCTGGTCTTCTTCGAGTTTGCGAAGCCTATAGTTCCCTCACCGAATGGCTTCCTGAACCCTTATTTATTCGACCTCACGTAGCTATGTGATTTCTTCATCCTGGTCTTCGTTCACTATCACATATGTGGGAGCTATTATGTGTGGATTCCTTTTTGCATTCTCTTTAGAAATTACGGTCCCTACTTTGTTATGCACTTTTGGAATCGTTTCTGTGGGTAGGTTTTTGCATATGGTCCTATAGGCCCATCGAACTGTTGGTATGCATATGTCCCAATTAGTGCGTCTCCCCTGGTGAACCCTATTCACTACTTCACAAACCATATCGAATGCTTCTCCATGGATAATTGGTAGCGCGCATCACCTTTCCTACTATTATGGTTTGTTCTAATTCTCTATTTTGGGAGTGGTGTGCACTTATGTAGGCTGTACAACATAGGCCCGTACCCATCAAGAAAGGTGGGCGCGCAAGTTGTTCTGCCCTTGCTGATTGGCTCTCATTCTGAGATGGGGTTTTCCAAAGCGTAGGCGCATTATTCTTCTGCATCCGCGCTAGTCCTTAAAACTTACTTGATGCGTACCCCACCATTGTGTGGGCGTTGTGCACAGTGCCCACTTCAGAGCATCGAACCGCTGCTATTCTAGTATTGTGTTTTCAAATTTGTTTATGAATTCATCCACCACTGTCAACCCATAATATGTACGCAGATCCCTTGCCTCTATTGTCACACAATGCAGTGATCTAACCATCATGTTTCAATTAAGCATTGTCACTTCGTGCAACCGTTTCTACCATTGCTCTATCTCTTCGTCTGAATCTGAAGTGCAGGAGCTTTCGCGCTCCCACAAAATCCTTCCATCTGCAATCGTGTTCACCCAATCCTCTTCTCACGTGGCTATCTTGTAAACATAATCGATATCATCATCATTATCATTGTCGCGCACCAGTTCAGTGTATTTTGCTCCTTCGGTGGGATCTAGCAGTACTACTACGCATAGTGACTTTTTTTCAAAGATCATTTTGCACTTCTTTAGATTTATGACTTCATTCATATTGGTGGCCCAGTCTATTCCTAGTAGCACGGGATAGGGATTACTGTCATCGACAATATCTATCACTTCAAAATCCGCCTGCGCGCTCGCACCTTCAATGTCTACTGTTACCCCTTGCAATATTTCCATGGGCAAAATCTTTTGTTGGTTCGCCATTCGTAACTTAATACGAGACCAATATAGCGTAGGTCTGCCCATGCGTTCCCATGTATGTTTTGGCAGTATGTTTGTGTCCAATCTGAGATCCAGGATTACCTTATCCATTTCATACTCGTTGATTTGCGCAGTCAACCTCATTTCCTTTCCTGTGCACAATGCATGCTTCCCAAGTTTCTGGACCACGCGCGGCTCTCCTGACCCCATGCACCTAGTGATAAGTTCCTATAGCCCTTTTACTACCTTATTGTCATGTAGCAGTTTCATGCATGTCTCTAAAAAGGTAGTGAGCATTGAAGGATGCATCCCTAGTTCTAGTTGATCCTTACTACCTGAAGTGGAGGCCTCTGTGAATCTCTTCTTAGCTTCCATGAATGTGTCCTTCGCGTGTTCTAAATCAAATTCGGGTTCCTTTGTAGGAGCTTTGCAAACCCACACACTTTTTTCTGACTACTTACCCTTATCATCGCCAGTGGTCATACTGCTCCTGAGCATCATGTTTACATTTGGGTCTTCTTCACGTGGCTCAGGTCTTCTCCACGTGGCTTAGACCTCATCATGTGTAAATTATGAGTCAAAGGGAGATGAAGTACCCCTTTTTTGTGCAGTCTTGCTATCAATGTAAGGTAGTCTTCTGCCTCATGATAAAATTGAGTACAGTACAAACATGATGTCCTTATTGGGTTTGTATAATCGCGGGCATAGTACCCTGCCCCCCCCACAATTGTAACAAATTAATTGTCTGTGACCCCTTCTTGGTTCCATTCCACCTTGACCTAAACCGTGCCCCTGAAATCTAGTGTGCACCATTCCCGCATTTGGGTTGAGGGCTCACTTTTCGGTCTGCACCCTGTAGGCAGGAGTCTGATCCATCATTAGTTTGTAGCTTCTACAAGTGCGTTCATCATGGCCTACCGACCTACAAAAATTACAAAACAATTGTTGGGACATATGTGTATACTACTGTAATAGATGACAATTATCCGTAGTGTGCTTTCCTCCTATCTGACAGATTGCAAACCATAATGTAGGTGCCTCGGTTGGTCCTGCCTGTGCCTCAGGTCTTAACGAACCCTCCTCCTGCCAAGTAATTTGCGAATACTGGACAATGGTCCTTGTCATGCCCCTGGCCTTTGGATTTTATGCACCATACCTCCTTGGGAACCTCTGGCTGAGGTGTCGTGTCCTGTTTCAAACTCTACATCTCTAGACACAAATTTTGCAGTTGTGTGTGGATTTGCTAGATTCCAAAACCAGGGTCTTGTATAGGGGTCTCATGCAATCTCACTACCATCTCCAAAGCTTTGGCCTAGGTGGAAAGTTTTTGCTGTGACAACGCTATCCTTAAGTGTAGTGTTAGTGATGCTACAAACCATGCGTGATGCTGTCCATGTTGGCTTCACGAATCATACCCTTCAGTATTGGGTCCAAATACCAGGGGGGTCTCACCCGGGAGCATCGCGATCTCCTTAAACCCAATGATTGATTGTGTGTCCGACTTTGGCCTGCTAAATTCCCTGTTCAGCGTGGTCTGGATTTCTACGATTCCTACGTTTGGATGGTTATTAGAATGCTTGATGTACCATGTTAATGCGCGATCCTGCAATGTGCTTACCAACGTAGCATTTTTTATATTGTCATCCACGACTCCTTGTGCTTCCGATACCGCTCTTGCCACGAACCAAAATTGGTCCAGATCTTCATTCTCTACTCCTTTGAATACCAATAGTTTGATCACACTCACCATACTGAACTGTGGTGGTGGCAGAGCTGGGCTGGGTGGAGATGGAGGTGATGAAGGTGAGATGAGTGGTGGTGTAGGTGGAGGTGGTAAGCGTGAGATTCGTTACCTTATCAGACTGACCACACTTCTTGAAGAAACTTTTGCAAGCTCCTCCTCGCTTTCCCACAAGGGGGAAATTAAGGGACTGGTTTCTAATTCTTCACTACTTCCACTTCTGTAGAGCTCTCCACTTCGCGTAGTCCCAAACATTAATTTATTCGCATAACCCGCTTTTCACACAATAGCATCTTAATCCAAGTATTCAAAGATTTGATATGCTTACCTCGTGGTCCCTTGAGGAAATGTTGCTCCGCCTCACTTTAACTGACGGTCGTATCTATTGCGAATTCAGTGATAAATCCTCCTATAATTCGGTCGAGCCAATGGTCCACAACTCGTGTGATCTTATCTCCTGACAGTTTTAGTTTGCGCATTAATTTCGGAGTCCATATGATTGGTTTGTCGAGCCTACACCTTCCCTGATTGTTTTCTAGCTTCGCGATCCACTCATAAAACGCAGAAGGAAAGGAGGCAAAGAAAATTTCACGGATTTCCATATATAAGTAGTGCTCCAACCACTGTTTCTTAAATACTCACAGATTTCTGTTTTCCTACGCTGTGAACTCGTGAATCTTCTTGTCCAACCACCCTTCAATTTATTTGTTTGTTGGATTCCAGTAGCACAACATCAAACATCCCTTATTTAGATCCCGGTCTGACAGCGGAACCATTTGTTGGCTTGTATGGGCCTGACCCAGGTTAAGAGGTGATTTAACCAAAAAAATCCTGTTACTACTGGCCCTTTCGGCAACAATCTGCGGGGTGTGGACTGAGGTCTCACTCGAAGTAGTATGGAAGGGTGCTAGAACCAGTTTTTTGCACCCTGGGGATGTCCGATGAGATTCTGGCGGTCTGTGGTTTGACCCTGCGTGCACGTCGCTACACGCATCTATTAGTCCCTTGCAACATGTGATGTTTCCTTCACATAGCACTTGGGGTGCGATCCATATTATACCCAAGTTCCTTACTATTTACCTTGTTATTACCCAATTACTTAACTTATCTGTGTAAGACTAGTGATAATTAATAGTATATCCAGCAATCATATAAGTGCACGTGATAAACAAAATAATATAAATGAATAGAATGCAATACACAAGCAAATGCACAGAATTTGGAATCAAATTCTCTTTATTATTCTTCATTCAAGGTTACAGACGCAACACTACCCTATGCACTCAGTTTCAAGGGTCCGCGCACTTAGCTGCGGACTCTACTATGCCTCTATGCACTCAGCTGCAGAGCCTCTTCCTACTACTACGACCCAATACACTTAGAATCTTCCTCTATGTTCGAACCATTCATACTCATCTATCTCCTTTTCCTTCACTATCTTTACAACTTAGAGCCTCGCTCTATTTATACAATCCCATGGTCTGTGGACCATGGGTAGGCCAACATACATTACATTACATTACAAAACTCAAGGCAGACAACTCTATGACTCAACGTATACTGTGCGCTCCGCGCCCGTAATTTGTGGAGTCTTACAATAGATGTGACCAAAACCTAGGCTTTGAGCCCCAAAACACGCTGTGGGGGGATCCGATGCCCAACATTTTTCCCTATCACCCTCTTTGCTTCCTTTTCCCTAACTGAGATGATTTATCTCTAAGGTAAGGAATTATTGTCTTCCAACTATCTGGTATCTGAAATTTTCCAATAGCATATTTTCCCAAACATAGTTTCACGGTTGACCATATATGACATCTATTAATGAAATTTAGAAAAATAAACATTTATGTTTATCACTTATTCACACTAGGCCTTCAACATGGCCCATAGTTTGCCAACTAACTTTAACAAAATTAAAGTAGAATATTTACAATTTACTAGGGGTATTACATCACCCCCCCCCCCAAGGAAAACATCGTCCTCGGTGTTTTTTGGCCCATAGAATAGGTTGGGATATGCCTCATGCATAAAATTCTCATCCTACCAGGTAACCTATTCCAAGCTGAAGTGCTTTCACTACACTTTAACCTGGGTAATAGTTCACTTCTGTAACGTTATTTCTCTCCAATCGAGAATACATAGAGGCTTGACCAGGAATTCCCCATTCAGCTCGAGCTACATCCATACTCATTAAATTTGTTGTTAGTTTCCACTAACCCTTAATAGAAAAAACACGTATAAAATCAATTCATTTTATTGTTTACCTATACATCCTGCCAATTCATAATATGTTTGGATCATATATATAATTCTTTAATAAAGAGACATGGAATACATTATGTATATGTATATGGCTAGGCAAAGCCAATTGATAGGCTATAGGCCCAATTCGAGCAAGTATTTGGAGAGGGCCACAAAATTGGGGAGTTAATTTTGTGCAACTTCCTCATCTTAAGGTGATCTTTTTTGGTTTGACCCTACATACACATGATCTCCCACGTGAAATTCCCTATAGGTTCGTATTTTGTCTATATAAGGTGTTTTTCGATGCTTAACACCCTTTAAGTTTATTCGCACTTTCCTCATAGTGTGTTCCATTTCTCTTAACGTGTATGGTCCCAATATTAGTTTATCTTCAGGATTACTTCAATTAATAGGTGTTCTACACCTTCTCCCAGATAATAATTCAAATGGGCTCATCCTTAAGGAAGCATGATATCTATTATTGTATGCAAATTCCATGAGGTGGAGATAATCTTCTCACTTGGTTAGATGTTTCATGGTGCACATCCTTAACATATCCTCCAATGCTTGGTTCACTCATTCCATTTTCTCATCCAACTATGAATGTAGGTAGTATTGAATTATACTTGAATGCGTAATCCAGTAAAGAGGGCCTTCCAAAAATCAGAAGTAAACTTCACACCTTTATCATAGATTACTATCTTATGTAAACAAAACGTTTCTCTCATGAATATGTCAACAATTTGAACAACATTGTAGGTTCAATGCACAAGAAGCAAATGTGTTGATTTACTTAATTTATCTACCACAATCATTATGGAGTCATTTTTCCTTTTTGACTTCGGTAGACCTGTGGTAAACTCTAAAATAATAATTTCCCACTTCCATTCTGGAATGGGAAACTGGTGATGTAAACATGTTGGATGTTTATGTTCATCCTTTACTTATTGTCACTATAGGCATTTTTCCATATATTCTACTGTGCCATTTTCATACCATGCCAAAAATAATCCTTCCTCAAAGCAGTAATTAATTTATGGTGACCAAGGTGGGAAACATAGGAGCTTTTGTGATATTCATCTAAAATTTGTTGCTTTTTTTGTTGGGAACATAAATTTGGTTCCTATAAATCAATAAATCATCCTTATTAATTTAATATCATAATTTGTTTTCAGTGTTGTATTCTTGTGTTGTTTTTTGCCATAAAAATTGATATTGTGGATCTTTTTGGGCTGCATCTTTAATCTGATTTGTAAAATAAAATATTATTTGACTAAATGAAATTTCATAAATAAAGTTCAACCTCCTACTTCAGGCATCCACCACCCAATTTTATTTATATTTCAAGTTTTTTATATCAATGTCAAATTCGCTTAAGAAATCTATCCATCATGCTTATCGAGCATTAAGGGTGGACCGTTTAAAAACAATAGTTAAGCTTTTATGATCAATCATCAAAATAAATATCTTCCCTAATAGTTATTTTTGCCATACTTTTAAGGTGTGGACCACTGTTGTTAATTCAAAATAATACGATGAGTACCTTTTCTCATGTTCATTGAATTTTTTGGTTTCATAGGCCACCACCCAACCCTCTTGCATTAATACGCCTCTTACCCCTTCCTGACATGCATTTGTACATACAACAAACTCCTTCTTCATATTTGCGATCCTCAAAATGGGGGTTTTAGTCAATATATGTTCTAGCTTATCGAAACTATTTTAGCACTCTAGTGTCTAGTTAAAATTTCTCCCCTCATTTTGTAACGAGGTCATGGGGTATGCTACTCTTGAAAACCCATCTATGAAGATGTGGTAATAACCCGATAACCTCATAAAGGATCTGATATCTGCAATGCTTTTACGAATGGGCCATTCCATAATCATTTTGATATTTTTTGGATCTACAACTATTCCCTATTAAGTGATCACATGCCTTAAGTATTATATTTGGTCTTTATAAAATTCACATTTGCTATACTTATCATATAGTTTGTGTTCTTGCAGGGTCTACAAGACTATTTTCAAATGCCTTTTATGCCATTTTATATTCTTGGGGTAAATCAAAATATTGTCAATAAAGATTAGCATGAACTCATCTAGATATGGGTAAAATATACTATTCATAAGGCAAATAAACGTGATTGGGAATTAGTAAGCCCAAAAGGTAGGACTACAAACTCATAGTTCCTATAATGAGTCTCAACTGCAATTTTGCATAAGTCTTTTTCTCTGATTTGTATTTGATGGTATCCCGAGGGTAAATCAATATTGAAAAACACAGTAGCGTCCTTAATTTGATCAAATAAATCGGTCATCCTAGGTAGTGGGTACTTGTCCTTAATGGTTAACTTATTCTGTTGTCGGTAGTCAATGCAAAGCCTTAAGGTGTCATTTTTCTTTTGAACAAAGAGTACAGGGGATCCCCATGTTCATATCCTCAGATGAATGTATTTTTTTTATCAAGCAGCTTCTATAGTTGCATTTTTAATTCAATTAATTCTAGTATACTCATGTGATATAGAGACTTGGATACTGGGGTGGTTCCCAAAATCAATTCAATTGTAAAATCAATTTCTCTTTTAGGGGGGAATCCATGGATCTCTTCTAGAAATACATCTACAAAAATTTGAACAATTGGAAGATTTTCCAAGGTTGTTGTATTTTCTTTAGGGTTAGTGAACACCACTTGGATTGTAAAAATATGACAACCCTTCCTAATGCATTTTCCCAATTGTGAGGTTTTAATTGGTCTTAAGTTCAAGGGTCTTACCATCCCTTGGATTTCTTGCCTAGAACCTCCTTCATCAATACAACTAATAGTTTTACTTTTACAGTTTACCAAGGACCAATGTTTTTCCAACCAATTCATACTAATCAAAACGTCATAAGAACCTAAGGGCAACATATTTACATTTATTTTTATTCGCTTACCTATCAATTCAATAGGACAATCCTCAACTTTTTCTTCCACTCTCCTTTTTGCCCTAGTGGCTAACTGAACCGGCCATAGTTTCTTAAACTTACTAACTTGCAGATGACATGATTCCACTATTTTAGGGTTAATATAACTCAAGCTTGCTCCGGGATCTATTAAAATGGACACAACATGATTTAAAATCTTACCTTCAAATTCAATCACTGTGGGTTGGTACTTGGCCTAACGGTGCTTCGACACAACATTGATCTTGGCTAGACTTCTCATCACATCTCTTACGGTAGATGCCTCTTGAATATTTGTTGCATGTTTTATTCTTCCATTATGAGGGAAGTTTTTGATATAATGAGGTTCCCCACAACCTCGACATTGTAATGGTGGTTTATGTGGTTGGCCAAATTCAAGTTTTTTTGATAATTCTATTGGTTTGGATTCTTTTTGCAACGAAGGTTTTTGTTAACTTTTTCCCGAAAATTTACTTTGCTCATTTTTGTGCGAATTCTTAGTATTTGCAGTTTTTTTATTCTTAATATTCTAAGGATATTTTTTCCCTTTCTTTCCTGACCATGTTTTATTATTATATCCTTTCCATTTTATTTATTGATAGCATATTTGTACTTTATGAACAACTTCATCCATGGTCTTAGGTTTATCCACTTCCAACCATTCCTTCATATATGTTGGCATACTACTTCTAAAATGTTGCACCTTAGCCTTTTCTTCTCATATATAAGGCAAATACCTCAATAAGGAAGTAAATTTTGCCACATACTCATCCATGGATAGCTAAACCAATCTGTGGTCATGAAATTCTTTGGCTTTATCATCATAAAATTTCTCATTTAAGTACCTATCCTTGGAATATTACTGGAAATCCTCCCATCTTATCCCATGACCATTAACTCCTTTGACTGTCTTAACTTCCTCCCACTGTAGGGGTGCCTTTCCCTGGAGTTGGTAGATTGTTAAACAGGCCTTCAAGTTGTTTCCATATTATAAATTTGGAAGTACTTTCTAATATTTACTAGCCATGCAAGTCTGTAACTTCCTTTGACTCACCATCAAACATCGGGGGCTTAATTTTTCTAAATTCCTCTTGTAATTTTGATTTCTATTTTTTTTTTCTCCCTTTTCTCCATTTTTCCCCAAGAAACATGTTGAAACTATTCCTCATATGTTTCCTTGCCACCCTCTAACTCTTATACAATACTTTTCTCAGGTATTTTGTCCTCTCTCTTCCTGTGTGATTCTTCTCTATTTCCATTATCAGGAGTTAGGGCTGAAGTCATTTGATTTTTTCTATTGGTTAAGCTCTTAATTATTCTCTCTTGATCTCTCATATGTCACTCATTATCAACCCTTAAGCTATCTATTTCTTCCCTTAATCGTTTCACTATCTCAAGCATTATTGCATTTGTGGACCGGGGTTCGTCCCCTAATTGGACCTACATTCTCAGATTGGGTCCTGGAAAGGGTATCAAGGTATTTATTATAAGTGGTCTAGGTGTGGTCATCTTACCACCTCCTCTTTTATTTCCTATGTGGAATAAAAAATATGGGTTTTTTGTTGTCTTGGTTTTCCTTGAATAGATCACAATGTAGTAACTATGGCTTTGATACCACCTGTAACATATCTATCCAATTTTATTTTTTTATAACATTGATGAAATTGGTAATTTAATTATAAAGGTAAGTTAATACATAATGCCAAGTTACATGAAATTCTTACTATTTATGATTATTCACTAGTGTAAGGTCACCATATGGATATTTATTTTTTTACGATGTATAGTATGAGATCTCAAAACACCCTTGTAATTTTGTTATTAATGTAGTTCTTATACATTTACATGACTAACGGTTAATATGCTCCTACTCACATGTAGATATATTAAAATACCTCCTTTAAGACTATCTATGATAATTTTTTAATATTAAGCTTCTCGACATTAGAACTTAACATCGATATCCTTGGTATTTAATATGTTTGATTTCATGTATTAAAATTTCTACCTTCACATACGTCCCACTGGGATTTGATGACCCAAGCTCCATACACAGGGATCATTATCAATGTAGAGATGATCACACCTCTCCTCCAAATTCTCTAGACTTTCCAATAGTAGAGTATTACAATCAAGAGAATTAACTCCACCTTGGGAACAAAGATACATAGACCGATCGATGGCCCTGATCTCTAGGGTTTATATCTATGGTGTGGATGAAACTCTACTATAGGAATAACCTTCTCCCTTCCCATGGCATCGTTCTGCACTTAGTTGCACCATTCTCTTGCAGGGATGAGCTCTGCAACAAAACTTGGTTATTTACAGAAATTATTATTTGGTTCTATTCACTTAAGCTTGTAAAGGTGAATTTAACACCTGAGTCCTTACTAGATGTGTATTTTTGGTTTTACATCGCTGGGTAATGATATTTTTGTTTTTATTTTTGTAGACTAGTAGTTAAGTTAGGGTTGAATGTTTCCATTTTCCTCTTTTAATTTCCTGTTTGCACATTGTATAAGTTGGAAAATATGACAAGGGTCATTTCAATGTTTCTGAGAAGAGCTTAATGTTTGGAGGAGAAACCTTTTCGTGCTCCCAATGATGTATACATTGCACTTATAGTTTGATTAATCAGGCCAATGTTAATTTCCAATTGTTTTTGGTTGATTAAAGCCTTCTTCTATGTATGTAGTTTTCCCAATGTTTCTGATTTCTTTGTATTGTGCAAGTTGCAATGGTTGTGGTCTTTCTTCGACGTAATAGTTACAAGTAAGGCAAGGACCTTAACCTTATTCATGATTTCCTTAATTATGCTGTAAGGCATTTCCCTTTGGAAAAGACTCCCCTGATTGCCACTCTCCACCATTTTTCACCATTGTTCATTGTGTTAGACGATTGAAGTATTATTCACCGTCCACGTGAGTTTTGGTAACTTGGTTGGTTACTATTTTTCATTGGTTATACAGTATAATGGCTTTTGTTGTGGCTTACCTTCTTTTTTATTTCTAAATTTGAGTTTCCTGAAAATGGGAGGAATCCTCGACAAATTGCATGCCAATAAAGTGACAACAAATGAATGAGAAAAGATGGGGACCAGAGTCAATCATGAGTCTATGACTACAATACGGAAGATTCACAACAATTCATCTGAGCTGTTCAGAGATCTATTTAAGCCACCCAATGTTCTCCTTGAATTCCCCCCTTCATTTCATTAACATCATTAGCTTGTTTATTCCCCTCTATATGACATTTTACTCCCTGTTTTTTTCTTTCAACATACATTGCCTCCTTTCCTATTGCATTTGCTCTTCTCCCCATATTCAACATATCTGGTATTCTTTAGAGCCAATCTTCTTTGATTCTTTTGAAATTGTTGGAGTTTTATAATTGGAACATAATTATCTTGTTTTGATGCCTTTGATGTGCATATACTTCAGTCTATTGGGATGATAATTTTTGGTATATGTATTGTAGAGTCATCCATAATGGTGCTGGCTGAGAATTGACTCGTGACAGAGCAGGGCCCTCAATTTGACTGCCTTCTGTTTGGTGAGCATCACACTTCTTTCTTTGGATTTTCAGTTTTTCCCTTTTCAATGGTATTAAGCTAAAGCTATATGTATTCATTTCCGATTCCAATCTGTTGTTCTAGATCTGGATGACACATTATATCCCTTAAGCCCCGAACTAGTTGTAGCATGGACCAACAACATCAGAGGTAATCTTGTAGCTAATCTGCCCCTAAAAAATTGTGTAATTTCAGTGTTATTTTTAAGGAAATGTTAATCTTTAGATTTTAATCTAAACCTGAGTCTGAAATGCAACCCGGAAAGCTTGGAGTTGCATATTTAGATTTCCACCGAATAATTTCTTGGAATTTACGTGAGCTTGTTATATGCATCTCCAACTTTGCAACTTGAAGGTGATCATACCCAGATGGACTATAGGCTTAGTGTTCATATTCAACACGCCCAATATATTGTCTGTAACTAACGCATTGTTTCACACACAGAGTTGGATCACCCCACCGCTACTGGGGTTGTAGATGCAATTAAGACTTCTCCTAATCCATTGAGGTAACTTTTGAGGTTTGAATTGTGTGTGTGATCCGGTTGTTGTGTGACAGATTATGTGAATCAAAAACTGGGAGTTGAAAAGAGCAGAGTCCTTAACTTGAGCAAGAGAGCTATATAAAACTTATGGGACAACCGTGGCCGGACTCAAGGTAAGCATTCAATCCCTATTGTTTCATGTAATTCAACATGGTATTTCAACTTTTAAGGTTAAAATGACTATTTTTTAGCATTGGGAGTCTTCTGTAGCTGATTACGGAGGAATTCAGCAACCCCCTTATGTGTCATTGGTTAGCAAGTAGCTTAAGAGTGGGGTCCCTTATGTGTCATTTACGGTTAGCAAGTAGCTTAAGAGTGGGGTTATGAGCTGCTTTCAGTCAGAACCTACTTCCTGGAATGATTGCAGAACATATGAGACATACTATCCATAATTACTCCATGGTTTTCTATGATTTTACTGGCCACTACTCTGCTAGGATACCTTTTGCAAATTCATGAGACTGAAACCCTGTTTCTCATCTGTGGTCTTTAAGCCTCAAGGAACTCTCTTCTTGCTCCGCTAATGATAATATATGAATGAAAATATAAGGTGTTCTAGATGTCTTTATTTAATAACTACTACCGATATCAATTTCTAGAATATGGAATTATGATCAACATTATGGCTAGGAATTGTAATTGGATTGAGAACCTTTTTCTCAACTTTCATTTTCATGAATTCCTTGCATATTTTGACAGTATTATTTGTTCTATGCAGGTAGTGGGCTATGAATTTGACTATGATTATTACCAAAGGTATCTAAGAAATCTTGTATCATCTTCTGGTTGGTAAATTTACAGCAGCTATCTAACGTTTCAACTTTCGACAAAATCAGAGAAAATGCCAGTGATTTGACTTTCATTGTTTAGATTGTTTGGAATACCATTGATTGCTTTTGGCCTTACACGCTATCCTGTTTCACTCACTGGAAACAAATATTTCTTATACAGTTTTGTTCACGGAGGATTGCCATATGAGAATCTTAAACCAGATCATATGTTGAAGAACTTGTTATTAAGCATGGCTCAAAGGAAAATTGTAAGATCATATGGATCCCTTCAAATTATTTTTACGATGATATTAAATGAAGTCCTAGGTTTTGTTTGGAAACTTATTAGTGTGCTCGTTAACCACTTGTAACTCTATTCTGCAGAAACAGATATTTACAAACAGTGACAAAGTTCATGCTACAAAGGTCCTTAATAGGCTGGGATTGGAAGATTGCTTTGAAGGCATAATATGCATTGAGACACTTAATCCTCTTTCAAATATTACTGAAAGCAATAATGAATGGAATATTCTTGCTAATAACTCTACAATCCCGAAGAAATCCATAATTTGCAAGCCCTCAAAAGATGCCATGGAGCAGGCTCTTCACCTTGCAAACGATGATCCACAAAAAATGGTATGGTAACAACGATTTTGATTGCCATTTTCCTTCATCTATCCATCTTTTCATGAAAAGATTGACTCATCCAGGTACCATAAAATTTTTATACCAAATCCCCCTTAGTAAACAAAGAAGGATAGCTAACACCTCTGCTTTGGCCCCAGTGTGAGGGTACAGGGGTATCCTATAGCGATACGTTTTCTAAAAATGACCATTCTGGATAAAATCCGCCAGGTTGAATGACCTAGTTGTCTTTTGAGAAGTTATGTTGCAGTGGTATTTTCAGAAGAAAAAGATGCATGTTTCTATGATCATGTCCCACATACTGCACAATTATCAACTTGTCTCTAAAAACAATCCTTTTTCAACGAGGAGGATCTACAAAGAGAATATTGTACTGAGTCCCAAAACATAAATCTGAAGATGTGTGACAGAGATGTTTAAATAAGAAAGATATGTTTGTTAGTCTGATCACATCCCACATACTGATCAATTATACATCTGTTCCCGAACAACCCCTTTTCAATGGAGAGGAGCTACAAAGGGACTTTTGTACGCAACTGTAATCAAGACTCAAACCAATCTGGCAACCTGCAATTCGACATCATCAATTTTTATTTACCTTAAGCATATCATTTCAACAACATCTATTGTAAGAGTTTCTATTTAATCTATTATGTTTCAGTGCAAATTTTCTTTGATGACAGTCCTAGGAATATATCCGCAGGAAAGCGTGTAGGCCTCCATACCGTATTGGTAAAGACCATATAATTGTAAATGGGATATAATGCTTTTGTAAAAATACATAATTGGTTGAATCTTCATCTAATTACACCGTAAGGCATTTCCCTTTGGAAAAGACTCCCCTGATTTCCACTCTCCACCGTTTTTCACTGTTGATCTTTGTGTTAAATGATTGAAGTATTATTCACCGTCCACGTGAGTTTTTGGTTGGTTACCATTTTTCATTGGTTACCATTTTTCACTATTGATCTGTGTGTTACATGATTCAAATATTATCCACCATCCACGGGAGTTTTGATTGGTTAGAGTAAAATTGTTTTACAGTGTAACGGTTTTTGTTGGGGCTTATAGTTGGTTAGGGTAAAATCTTTATACAGTATAACGGATTTTGTTGTGGCTTACCTTCTTGGCACTATGTCAGAGCATGGACTCATTTACATTTATGTTGCTGGCGGAGATGATGAAGATCAAAATCCCTTGCATGACCCACAGTGGTTTACAATTTTTTTGTAGACCATTACAATTCCCAACATGAACCGAGGACAGGATGAATGCTTTGGTGCTTTCATCAACGACAATTTTTTCGTTATTAGCTGTGATCTAATCAGGCCGAGTGCGGAAGTTTATGATCCAGAAAAAAGGGCATGGACAACACCAGAGACTATGGGAGATAAAGAGAAGGGAGAGGCCCACTAGCATGTCTGGTTGTTTCTTCTTACAATAAGGAGTGAACACAGGAGACTATGGGAGATAAAGAGAAGGGAAAGGCCCATTGGCATGTCTTGTTGTTTCTTCTTGCAGCAAGGAGTGATGGAATTTGATTCCAATGAAAACGTGTGGAGGGCACTGGGTTCTCTTGCTAAAACCCTTGAAAGTATTTAGTGTTCTGGGAAGATTTTTGTTTACGGTAATGCCTAGAGTAATGTTAAATTTTGCTATATCTATGAGCCGCCTATAAGAACTGCAACAGGAAAGCAAACATAAATGATTGGGATGTACAGAGTATTGAGATTTGAAATTAAGTAACAATGATTACCATATTGTTGTTTGAATAATGTAGTAAGAAATTTCACTTTCTTGTTATCCTTGAAGGAACATTGGTAATAGATTTTGTCAGTTGAATAGCGTAGTAAGAAATTTGACATTGATGTTATAATTGAATGAACATTGGTAATAGATTTTAGACTGTTCTTGCATTAAAAATGATGTTATTTTTGGATGAGTTTAGAGGTGCACAATTGAGCAATGTTGGTTGGTTGTTAAAAATTTCAAAAGTTTTATGGCATCCCAGAATATTCCATAATACAATTTTGTAGAGATTGAAACTCAAAACTTTTTTTTTAGGTAAATTGTGTGTGGTTATTAATTATTAAATATTTCTATGGCATTCGAGAGGACAATTTTATAGAGATCGAAGCTCAAAATATTTTTTCGAGGTGAACTATGTGTTGTTATTTTTTATTAAATATTTCATTTGTTTCATGGTATTCCAGAATACGAATTATGGACCTTAAATTTGTTGCAGTTTCTCGATGCATATCCCTTCTCTTCTCGTTTCATTTTGTCAATTTTACTTCACAAAGATTATACACACTTTGATAAAATCAGAATATTTAAGCCTCCACTTAATGGTTCAACATGCTATATGTTTTGGATTTTCAAAGTAGAGTGAGGTACAAATGTTGGATAATTCCTAAAACAAAAAATACTTAATAGACATTTTAACATGGGATAATGTCAAACACAGGGAGAACATCAAGGTCTACAATGGAATTTATTGTAAGTATTAAAATGTTTAGATATTTGTTTTCAGATATTCTAATATGATCCCACTGTAGTAGAGTGAGGTAAAAATGTTGGATAATTCCTAAAACAAAAAATACTTGTGCCATTTTGACTTATTTTGAAGTTGAAAATTCTTCAAAGAAAGACAAATTTCTCTATCTCGTAGTTGTTTAAACACTGGGACATAAATAGAAAATGATCTCTAAAACACTAAAGCATGGCACCAATATTGTTGGTCCATTTCAAATTGACATTGAAAAAATAACGTATTACTTTTCACTACTTGGCAAAACTAACCCATAGAACTTGCTAGAATCCCTACAAACATATGATAAAATATTCAACATTAGGTCTATCAACATCAGTCACTCCAACAAGAGGTATTTGTTTTTTTTTTCAAATTTCCATTCCAGATTGTGTAATATATCCATCCTCTTTCATTCACTTATTAGCCTCTCAACTTTGAACTTTGTTTTCTGATTCAATAGTGTATCCATTCTTTTTCTCAGTATACTTTATAGTCTTCCGTGCAACAAATTTTGCAAGTGCATAGACGTGTAGATTCATGTGTTGAATCCAGAAAAGTTCAGTTTATTAATGCGTATTAAATTCTATTTTGTTGCAATTTTGATGTAATTTAAGAACAAGTGACACAAAGAGGAAGAGCCACGAGGATCAACTAGCATAGCAAGATGCTTCCACTTCTGGTGGTAAATGTTCTTCTATGCAAATTCCTCTGCCTAACCTTGATGGGAATATCTCTTCTCCAGGTAATAGTATTCAATATACTTTACATTGTCCCATGCAACAAATTCTGCAAATGCCTAGACCTATAGATTCATGTGTTGGTTGCAAAAAAATTGTTCAGTTTATTAATGTGGACTAAGATCCTTTTTATTGCAATTATGATGTAATACAGGAACAAATGATCGAAAGCGAAAGAGCCCCGAGGATCAACCAATAGAGCAGGGTGTTTCCATTTCTGGTGGTAAATTGTCTTCTATGCAAATTCCTCTACCTAACCTTGATGGGAATATCTCTTCTCCAGGTATTGGTATTTAGTCTACTTTGCAGTGTCCCATGCAACAAATTTGCAAGTGCCTAGGCCTGTAGATTCATGTGTTGGCTGCCGAAAAGTTGTTCAGTTTATTAATGTGGACTAAGATCCTTTTTATTACAATTATGAAGTAATACAGGAACAAATGACCGAAAGCGGAAGAGCCCTCACGATCAACCAACAATGCAGGATTTTTCCATTTCTGGTGGTAAATTGTCTTCTATGCAAATTCCTCTACCCAACCTTGATAGAAATATCGCTTCTCCAGGTACTGGTGTTCAGTCTACTTTACAGTCTACCATGCAACAAATTCTGCAAATGCCTAGACCTGTAGATTCATGTGTTGGCTCCATCTCTTCTATCTCCTTAACAGATGTTCCTATTGCATGACCCCTTATGATGCCTCATCAATTAAGGACTATTTATGGATATCAGTTGCTCAATTTCGTACTTGAATGGTCGCTTTCATATGGTATTCCTTTGGATATCTTGGAAAATCTGGGAACATCACCTATTCCATCACTTGATACCATATCTCAGTCATTGTCACCCAGTAACAATCCAATTTCGTTGACTGTGATCCCAAATATGCAATTCTATGATGTCTTATATTTTGACCAATAGTTTAAGAAGAGAATTTTGATTTTGATTTTTGGTGTGATTTCTTTTTTGTAGTATCTTGTTTTCTCTTCAAGAATCAACTATTTTTACAATGTTGTTAGTCCCTTTACAATGTTACAAGTCTTTCCCCTTTCGGTTGTAAAGACTATAGTATTGTATTCTTTTTTTTTTAATTAATTAGTTACAAAAAATGATGATATACCATTGTTTAAATTAAATTTTTGTCGAAATCACATATTGCATTTCACATTATACCTTATGTTTAAGTCTGAGACTTTATTTAACCTCTTCCCAAGATACATATCCAATTCTTCAACCCATATATCTTATGTTATAAGTTACATTTTGATTAACATTTTCTCACAAATAAACTAATGCTAGCATTAGTTTACTGACATTAAATGTTTTCATGAGTATCCCTCGAACTTGATCTTTCTTTGCACCATTTAAACTTTCTACCACCTTGTAAGTTTTATGACTTCTAGACTTTGTTTTATAGCATGAAAATGTTTGAAAAGTGTTAGAAAATCCGAAAGACAAAAATATTTTTTCCTATAAAGATTGGTACAAATTTAAGAATATTTCTATAATTCTGGTTGTTTACAACATTTAGAAAAAGTGAATAGATATGTTGATATTTAGGTCATTGAAGTGGAAACATCCTACTCTGCTGGTCGATCCTCGTGGCTCTTCCTCTTTACGTCACTTGTTCCTGAATTACATCAAAATTGCAACAAAATAGAATTTAATCTGCATTAATAAACTGAACTTTTCTGGATTCAATACATGAATCTACACGTCTATGAACTTGCAGAATTTGTTGCATGGAAGACTATAAAGTATACTGAGAAAAAGAATGGATACACTACTAAATCAAAAAACAAAGTTCAAAGTTGAGAGGCTAATGAGTGAATGAAAAAGGATGGGTATATTGCACAATCTGGAATGGAAATTTGAAAAAACAACAGATGCCTCTTGTTGGAGTGACTGATGTTGATAGATCTGATGTTGAATATTTTATCATGTGTTTGTAGGGATTCTAGCAAGTTCTATGGATTAGTTTTGCCAAGTAGTGAAAAGTAATACGTTATTTTTTCAATGTCAATTTGAAATGGACTTGTAATATTGGCGCCATGATTTAGTGTTTTAGAGATCATTTTCTATTTATGTCCCAGTGTTTAAACAAATACGAGATAGAGAAATTCGTTTTTCTTTGAAGAATTTTCAACTTCAAAATAAGTCAAAATGGCACAAGTATTTTTTGTTTTAGGAATTATCCAACATTTGTACCTCACTCTGCTGCAGTGGGATCATCTTAGAATATCTAAAAACAAATATCTAAACATCTTAATACTTACAATAAATTCCATTGTAGACCTTGATGTTCTCCCTGTGTTTTAGACATTATCCCATGTTAAAATGTCTATTAAGTATCTAATAGAGATGCGAGGAAAGAATTACCGAGACAAGTTGCAAGTGGGTTAATGTAATGGTTAGAAATTCACAAATTGCTTGTGGAGCTCCCAAGTCACCATGACATCATGGTTTCTGAAGGATCACATGGTTACATTTGAGCATTTTTCTTTACTGACTCAGACTCAAAATCAGACATATTAGAGCATAATCATTTCAGTGTTAAACTTTATAATAGAAATGAGAGGTTAAACTTAATATGGATAATGAAAAACCAATTATTGCTTCTCCATTTTTTGTACAACTCAAAAATCATTGTTATCCATATTTTCTTATGTATGGAAGCAAGCATGTTACTATTTGTTTGAAGCCCAATTTGTTCATCTCTAGGAATCTGCTCATCAAAAGGTTGGTGCTCTTAAGAAATTTTATTCACTACGGATGGACCTATACATGATGCATAAGAAGCTAAACCAAACACTCTTAGGGTAGGAAGACTATTGAAGAGGACCAATGATGTCCTAAAATGATATGCAGTACTCCTAGAGTGGAAGAGTGGCTACCTTGGGTTCCTATGTGGGCACTCTAGAGAATATAAAGGAGAAGTGCTACTCTCTTGCTGTTATGTATATTGATATGCTTGTCAATGCCTCGAATAATGAAGGTCTCATTACCAAATATATAGATCTTGAGAAATCTCCTATCCCATTAAACAAGTATGCCTAAATGGGAGTGCTTTAATTCTAGTAGTGTTTGATTTCTCTCCTCCACATGATTACTTGTCCATATTATTAACAAACAAAAACTTCCTTTTGTCACATTGAGAGCTATTCCCTCCACAAGTGGTTCAGATCTCCTTAATGTAATAGATGAAAAGAATTGTAAGAAATACCATACTTGAGATTGATTGGTGATTATCTTAGGCTTGAGAGTAGAGTTTAGTTGTAGTAAAATGCCTTTTCTACCATCCAAGCATGGTCTATTATCAGTTTCCCAAAGCCACGTAATTTGTTGTTTCCCAGCTTTGTCAAAATATTCTATGAAATCAAATGTATCAACTGACATGGCTTCAATTGAATGGAGCTATGATTATCTATCTGGTCATTTCTGTGATGCATGTTCTTCGTTCATTTTTGGTTGACATTTGTAGAGTCATTGCCTCGGGTCTATTACTCTTGAGTCATTTCTTCATCATGGAGAAAATCAGATCCCATTTTAATGTTCACCGTCAGTTTTTGGCAGAGGATTTGAGCCAACATCCTGATTCTCTTCATCATGGCTTCCAAACTTTCAAGTTTGTTTTCCACAATCCCAAAGTGGGTTCTCTGTTAGTAATGGGTTGTCTATAGGGATCCCTAATCATTGTGTCTCTAAGGTCATGGGTACCAATCGAGGAGAAAGGGTAGGCATCATTGCCCTGCCTCCAATGTGAATGGGGACAACTGCATTTTCCCAGCCTCAGAAAGACATCAGATGCCTCAGTTTTACAGGGGACCCTTGCTACAAAGAACCTTCTCTAAAAACCTTTCAACATCGAAAGGAAAAACCAATTAACTTGCAAAGAGGTTAATCAATTTCTTTCATAATCACAACCACCTTAAGAACTATTTACATATGGAAAGTTCAAAATCACATCAAAATTTTCTAAATCCTACCCTACGCAATATTTAATTCTAGCATGTTCAAAAACATTTCTTATGAATCACATCAAAATTTTCGAAATTCAACCCTACGTAATATTTAATTCCAGCATGTTCAAAAACATTTCTTATGAATCTTTAGGGATTTCTGTTCTGCAATCGTGAAGTGTCTCAACTGTCACAAAACCTTAAAGAAAATTTTGAAATCTAATGTCCACAAAACCTAAAACAAAGACCATTTTACACTCAACGGGTTGAAAGCTTGGAACATTTAATTTGCCCCTTCATCTTGAGCTTTGACAAAAGCTTCTTCGTCAACATTGCGACCAGCAACACTTTTTGTCTCACTATAGACCGGCAAATGGGCTTCAGAAATTCCATCCTCTATAAGTTTGGCATCGGCAACATCTCCTTTATGTAACTTGTGGCATTTCTTGGATGACATATCTCTTTCTTCCTTCACTGAATCATTTTTTCTTTTTCCAAGAACATTGTCTTTGCCAGTCTCTGCTGTCTCCTGCTCCTTTGTCTTTGCCATTCCTAACATGGACACATGCTTTTTCCCTGACATATGCAGCTCATGAAGATTTTATAGGCTTCCACAGTTAACCTCACAAAGAGAACACCGCCCCACCAGTCTTTATGGCTGCTTTTTCTGTGGCTTTACTACATATTTTAAACCCTTTTCCTTCAACTTTTTTAACCCGGATTGGTGCTTCTTCCCAAACACATGTTGTTTGGGAAGAAATTCCTTTGTGCTATAGGTAACATCACAGAGTGAGCACCACCCAGGGATCTTTGGAGTCTTAGCATCCATATATTTGATGCCTGGGATCTCCCTATGTGCCCTGTTTTTAGACTTTGGTTGCAATCCAAAATTTGAGTTCTTACCCAACCTGGACTTGAAAATATGAAAAGTATACCCAATGTTAGTAATAAAAATAGTATGCTCTATAATTTCCAATATGATTATTGACCTCTCTGCATTTTCCCAGCCTCAGAAAGACAACAGAGAGGATTTTTTAATGCCTAGTGAATGTGGTATTGCCCTCAACAGTGATAAAGGCTCCCACAATATCAAACATTTCTCAATTAGTAAACAAAAAGAATGGAAAAATTAATGAAATAGTAAAAAACTTTTCTCGCACAATAAGAAAAGGTAGAAAAAGAATGGATACACTATTGAATCAAAAAATGAAGTTCAAAGTTGAGAGGCTAAGAAGTGAATGAAAAAGGATGGATACATTGCACAATCTGGAATGGAAATTTGAAGAAAAAAACTGATACCTCTTGTTGGCATGACTGATGTCTATAGATCTGATGTTGAATATTTTATCATATGTTTGTAGGGATTCTAGCAAGTTCTATGGGTTAGTTTTGCCAAGTACTGAAAAGTAATATGTTATTTTCTCAATGTCAATTTGAAATGGACCAATAAATATTGGTGCCATGCTTTAGTGTTTTAGAGATCATTTTCTATTTATGTCCCAGTGTTTAAACAACTACAAGATAGAGAAATTTGTCTTTCTCTGAAGAATTTTCAACTTCAAAAGAAGACAAAATGGCACAAGTATTTTTTGTTTTAGGAATTCTCCAACATTTGCACCTCTCTCTGCTGCAGTGGGATCATATTAGAATATCTGAAAACAAATATCTAAACATTTTAATACTCACAATAAATTCGAAATATCTAAACATTTTAATAATCACAATAAATTCCAAAGAGTTAATAATATTAGTACCCTGGATTTATAATAATGATAGGGTTTAATAATATAATATAATATAATTATTATTTTTATAATATTACATTTATTTATATCTATCTATCATTATCAATATTAATACGAATGTTAAATCTATACAGTTAATGCCTATTGGGTAATTTCAACTACATTTACTAATATGTTTATGTATGTGATTGGTATAGCTTACCAATGTGTATTAACCACATTTATTAATTTGGTTGTGCCTTACAACCCTTTGGGTTTATAATATGAATAATATGTTGCATTTTCTAATTTTATGAGCTTATAATATTATTATAAGTTTATAATATAGTATATATTAAGTTGTAGCTTACTGTGTATATCAACCACATTTAATAATGTGGTTTTACTAGTTGTCAACACTAACAACTACTCATTTATAATTGTACAATGAAGGGTGGATCAATACATGGAACTCATTCTATTATTTTTACAATAATCTATAATTTATTATTCTATTATTGACGCATTAATTGAAATTATTGCTAACATTAAAATTTGAATTAAGAATTATTATAATATCAACATCTACCTTCAATTCTAAACACAATGTAATTGGTAAACACATTTATTCCTTTATATACGTAATAACTTAACTAGAAAAATTTAAATTATCATAAAGAATAATTCTTTAATATAATTCCTAATAATTAAATTTAAAATAATTTTCCTAACATAATTTAATTACACTATAATTTTTTTTGGCTATCTCAATTTTTTCATGATGATAACTACCATGAATTCTTACTATGAGTAATAATATTAATGGTTTTCTCTTATCAATACTTACAATTTTTAACTTATTTTAGTTAACTAACATAACTACATTAGTAAATGTGTTTCATATAGTGTTAGCTTATTTGAATGTATCATGAAACATATTATAATTATTAGGGGTTGTATTATAGTAATACTTTGTTCACGTAATTAATAAACAACATCATTTTAAATTCTCTAGTATTAAAAAAATGCAAACATAATTCTTGAAACTATATGAAACTTTTTATTTTTTATTTTTGTTCCACGAGAAGAAACTAAACATTCTTACATTAATCATAAAATTCCTTACATGATCTTAGTTCATGATCTAGTCAATATGCTTGTCTGTTGTCCAACAACACACCTCTCATTTTCTCTTAATTAACTACATTGGATATCTCATCAAATTTGAAAGAGAAAAAATTAATTTTAAATGTTTCTACAAGCTTTCACATGTTACAATTTAACTAATTTGTGTTATACTTTGGATAACATAACTTATAATTTTTTCAATTTCCAATAGAATTGAATCATGCACATTTTAAGTGAGAAAAACAAATTAATATAGTTCTTGGCCCTATATAGTTGTAGCTAGAGAATATGAATACAAATTACTTGTTCCTATGTCTTGTGAATACTACTCAATATTATATTGAAATAACTATTTTCCACTCAATTTATGCACAACTTGGGACAACTTGGGAGGCTTACTTGCTTTTGTTTCTTGTAAATCCGACTTAATATTATACTCGTGAAAGGCTTCTACTAAAATTATTTGCAATTTTGCAGACTTCGTATTATATTGAAGTTATATCAAAGCAACAAGTTTACTCAAATTCTGTGCAATTGTACGGGCCTCGTAGAACATGAATACACTATGATTTTTTTCTTGCACTAGTGAATCACATGTGTAGCCTGTCACAATGTAAGCTAGGTCCTTGATGTCCCTCACTAGTGAACTAATAGTAATTTTGCATCCGTGGAGATCAAAGATTTCCTATCACTATGTAAGCTAGGTCCTTGAGGTTCTTCATTAGTGGACTGATAGTAGTTGTGCATATGTGGAGATCAAAGATTTCCTGTCCATGAGGTTCCTCATTAGTGAATTGATAGTAGCTGTGCATTTGTGTAGATGAAAGATCTCCGCTTAGACCTCACACATTCCAAGTTCACTCTCCTCAAAATTCTTAGATGAAATACTGTATTTATGAAGTATCAAAAATTCCACTTAAACTAAAATTAAAATTGAACCACATTCCAAAAGCATAGGACCAAAAGAAGTGTGTGCCAAGATTAGCTCATAAAATACATGCCATTTACCGAATATCAAAGAAATTCAAGCACATTCCAAAGTTGCACCGAATGTGAAGAGAATTTATTGAAAAAAATCCAATGTTTTACCCAGCTGCTTTGCACGAGAATTTCAAGAAAAACATCTCATGCTTTTTCATTATATAAGTTGATCCGCTCTCCCGAAAAGAATCTCAATGTTTTACCTAACTGCTTTGCACGAGAATTTCAAGAAAAGCATCTCATGCTTTTTCGTTATATACGTTGATCCGCTACTTGAAGTATCACAGCTCTTTTGAAATACAAGTGGGATGGCCTGGAAATAGATGAAGTTGTTATTAAAGATAAAGAAATAAATACCGTCAATTGTGTTGAATGCGTGGTCAACAAAAGCAGAAGACCACAAAGGGCCTACGCCAGGATCACGTTACCGACCATCTTAAATTCAAATTAAATTTGAACGCTGAACATTCCAATTTTGCGCCGACATGGATAGATGACGTGGTTTCCAATTTTGCTCGTATGACTTCTTGAAAAGAATCTCAATAGAATTTCGAGAAAGGCATCTCAGGCTTTTCCGTTTAGACATTGATCCGCTCCTTTAATGAATCACAACTTTTTGAAATACACGAGGGATGGCCTAGGATCCGCTCCTTTAATTCTCTGTTGGTTCCTCTGTTTCTGTCTAAATTTTGTTTGTGTTGTGTGTCTGTACGGTGTAGCATTTCATGAAGAAGAGCTTAGATGTTTCATCATTTGCATTTGTCGTCTTGTGTAGGATATTTGATTGTATTTGAAGTGGAAGTGTTGCTTGTGTGTGACTCTATGCCTGTGGGTCTGTATTATGTTTTGTTAGAACGGATGTTATTTAAATTTGAATTCGACTAAGAAGATCAGCGAATGAATGAATGCAACCCGACCCATGGATGTATGGAGTCGATGTCCCTATAAATAAACACTCTAATGGGTAGCAAAGGCACGTGGAATACAGAGTTATATCCCTTATTTCTTGCCTTGCACATTTGAGTTAAGTTATAAGTGAGTTAAGTTGTATGCATATAGAATGAATGCAATTGATTATTAACAGGTTTGATTTATGAATTTATTAGATAATTATTGCTCTCTTTTATTTTATTTGGTCACTATTCTATTCTAATGATTTATTTAAAAGAAATTTTACTTTTAAAATATGTTTTGCTTATTATATCCATATCATAGAGTGTAATGTGTATTAAATTTTTGTAT
>APFE030092290.1:6378-20112 GCA_000404065.3 Pinus taeda
TAATGAATCAACTCGAAACCCAAGGGTGAAGGTATCTTTAATATTGTTTTTCCATACACATACCTTGCCATTGCTGAAAGCCACCTTGTAGCTTTTGTCTTCCATTGCCAAAATGGACACCAGGTTCTTTTTGAGATCAGGTACATATAATACATCCTGTAGGTGGATTGTATTACCTTGATTTAATTTAAGAGAGACATTGCCTACACCTGTCACGGGATATTTCATATTCCAACCTTTCCTTGGATTTAGCCTCGATATTGTTTCTTCTTTTAGCATGAGAAGAAAAGGTAGCAGGATGACCTTTAAGTGTGGGCATTTCTTGTTCTTCCATTCTAGCTTCTTCTTGAATGCATCTAGCCATTAATTCCTTGAATCCAGGAATTATGTTATTGTTGAGAAGAGTAGTCCTGAACACCTACCATTCAGATGGTAATCCTCCAAGAGTCGTGAGTGCCATATCCCTATCAAAAATTAATTCCCCAATAGATAGGAGATCGTTCTTGATCTTGGTGATTCTTAAGAAATATGCTTGCATATTTTCATCTTTGTCCTTCTTAATTTCCTTCAGCTTATTTCTAAGAAACAGAACTTGATTTGTATCAGTAACTTTAAATAAACTCACTAGTCTATCATAGATTTCCTTGTAGGTGTTCATCTCAGAAACATAGGCCACCAAGCGCTTGTCGATAGAGTCTTGGATGATCTTCTTTGTTTTGACTTCTTCGGTTTTCCATTTGTTCTTGGCAGCAGCGGGTGCATTTGATGGAGGCTCAACAATATTGCCTCTCACATGGTCCAACACTCCTCGATCTTCTAAAGTTAGATCGAGAGACATCTTCCATCCGTGATAGTCAGACTTCTCATGGAGCTTGTCTTCTGTAGGAAAGAGTGTTGAAGACCCCATAGTTCTTTTAGGATAACCTTGCCAATCTTCTCTTCAGTGATTGCTCTTGCTCTTGCTTGGGCTTTGTCTTCACCTATGCTCTAATACCATGTTAACTTATGGTATGTTCTATGCTTAGAGCAGTTTACTTTTCTTTCTTATTACTATTCACATATTAGCAATCAATTGTACATAAAGTAAAGTGCAGATAGAACATTAAACGATCGACAGAAGACAAGCCAAGACAAGAGACACAAGATGTGGCAGCTAGCCAGGGACAAACCCCAATATGGGGAAACTGTTTGATCAAATCTTCTTTTATCTTCAATAATCCAACAGAGAGAAATAGTACAAAAGCCTGATTTATATTAGCAGCAGCAAACCTTAGATCAGTGGCATTAGCATCATCAGCATCAACATCATCAGCGTCACCGGCATGAGCCCTAAACTAGGGCAGTCAATATCTTGCAAACCGACCGTTGGATTGCGTTGATTCCTTCACCAAAAAATGCGGCCTTCCAAGGAGAGTCAGGTTCACCCACTGTGCAGAGCACAGAGAGAGAATGATGGTCAATGCTGGTCAAACTTCCGATTTGTAGTTGCAGCCCTAAATTCCGCGTCCTTCCTTCCACACGTGTGAGAGAAGAGTCCTTTCTGTGCAGGTGAGAGAAGAGACTCTTTTCTATGCAGGAGAGAGAGAGATGTGATGAGAATGAAGTGTTCAAATGAGGAAAAGACCTCCTGTATTTATATACAAATGTTGATGATGAATAGATGCATCTGTTGGGCTTCTGAGCCTACATGAGTTGCTGGTTAGCTTGATAATTATTCCATAATCAAAATAAATTCATATCTCCATAAATACTTATCGGAGTCGGATGATCTTTAGATCAATCCTACACCTCTCGATGAGAGGAATCCAAGAAAAATATCATCAGCCATGAATAAGGTGACCCACATGATGTTTGGCCCTAGTTGCCAATTTTAACACTAGACTTCAGGATATGTGAGCTTGCTTAAGTCTCAAAGGAGGATGAATTCCATCTTCATATTGTGAAAATTCCTGAATCTAACACATCAGAAACCCCTATTATAATTACTTGTTTACAATCTCCTACTTGTTCTTTACATTAACAAGTTATTTAATTGCATAAACATCGAAGTAAACACTATTGCAACTTTCACAAATATATAGATGATGCACTGAAATAAACTGAGACAATAACACAAGGGACACAATTATTTTTGAACAATTGTCCCCAAAAAAAACCGATTCGGGAAAACCGCTGCAGCATATATAGCGTTTGTATTTTTAAGTAGATTTGTGAATACAACTAGGGTGCCAGAAATGGCTCACCCAACAGAGAATATCCTTGGTAGTAGTACCTCTATCCGGAGACAAATATTTTGACAAATTAGTAAACAGATGATCAAACCCCATAGTGACTCCGGTTGTTCCTTATGCTGGACAATGAAAGCTGCTCTAAGCACTGCTCTGGATCTGTGTCACTCTTCCAGGGGCTGCGTCACCCTAACCCGGCTCAGAATCTGCTGATCTACTCCGAGGCTACCCCACAAAATCTCCCCAGTGTTGCCTCTGAGGCCCAACGTTAGCCTTTGCGGCTTTTGCGTCTTACTGCGTCAACCCTTTGCATCCTCTGCGTCAGCTTTACGATCTCTGCGTCCTCTGCGTTAGCCCTTCTAGGGCCTACGCTGTCTCTCCGGCACTGCGTTGCCTCTCTGCTATGTATTCTTCAGCCTCAGATGAAAATCCCTTGCTGAACTCCTCCTCACTGCAACTTTGATCACTAACTCGATTTCCTCAGCGAACCTCGCCATAGAAAATCGAATTCTTTGATCACTTGGTGTATCACCAACTGATCCTCAAGCCTCCTCTCATACTTTTCCCTTCAACGGTCGAGATTTAGTCCCTAATCAATAGCTAAGATTAGAACTGGCTTGATCCTTGTCACTTAGAACTTTCTCACCTATATTTTATTAATACACATTAATATTTTTATTTTCGTAAGTTTAGACTTAGGAACCCATTAAAAATATTATTTATTTTAATAACTCTACATCCGGGTGGAATTTCTCCAAACAATTTCTGGGTCTTGGAGAATACATCTGCCTTAGCCTTTCCACCAAATTTCATGGCTAGAGCACATCCAATGCTACCCAAAATCAACACATATATAGCCTTCCAAGTGGGTCCATAAACCCTTCTCTAAGCCGACTTTAATCTGGGCTGGCTGACTTTTTCTTGGGAGCAATACTAGACACTTAAATTATAAATATATTTTCTTTCTTTGATACAAATGCCCAATAGGCATTTTTACAATGTGACAATGACCATGACACATGACAAAAACCTAAAAGCATACCATGGATTCTTGACCTATTGACCAAATGACAAAGAGCATGAAACTTGTGCTTTACAAAATGATTTTCTTTAACACATAAGAATCACATCATGACATGAGACAAATGACAATTAAGAAGATGGAAACTAGTTACAATTTCCAACACTCCCTCTTAACTAGGGAGGTTTTCATAATTGTCCAGCCGGTACAAGGACATTACTCCATTTGAAAAGTTCTTTATAAGAAGAGATCCAGATTGATAAACATCACTCCTTTTAGCTAAAATTGTCACATTACCTAAGGCCTTGATAGGTACATGTTGAAGAATCTAGGGCAATTAGTTATGATAGGATTCTTCTAGCAATGATAACAATTTGTGAAGCACTTTTACTTTTTCTTGTTAACTTGATCTTCTTCTTATTATTAGTGTATGTTCTTTTACTTCATCAAACTGCTACCAAAAACACAAGAGATAAGAACACAAGATGTTTGGCTCTCTACCAGGGCAAAACCTCTCTCTCTTAGAGAGGAAAACCCTTTCTTGAAATTTCTCTTATTGAAGCTTCTATTGATAAATGCCAAACCCTAGACCCTTGACGAGAATATCCTCCAAGCAAAAGTCAAGTCTTTGTCCTTCTTCTTCCGGCACTTCGTCCTCCTTCTTTCGGCACTTTGTTCTTCTGCCGACCATTGATAATAGTCCTTGTTATGCTTTCTCTAGAAGAGATATTCCTCTTTGATCCTTAGGAGACTCCTTCACATATGAAGAGTACCTTATCCCTTCCCCAACTGAGCTCTTTCTTCAGATATAGTTGCAGGTCTGATATGACAGCAGTGTGGCCCTATTTCTTCACACGTGTGAGGGGATTCCTTCTAGAAACTTATGTGAAAGTTTTCTTTCCTTCTTCACGTGAGTGATCTCTTTCTTCGCTTGAGTGAGAGGCCTTATAGGCCTACTTTTCTAGCCCAAACAACGAGATATGTATGACTTTGGTAGAGGGTTGCTATGACAACAAAGAGACCTTCTTTTTGCATGTGTGACTGTAGTTGACCTTAGAATAGTCCTCCAAGGCTCGGTGTTCTTCCTTCCTTCTTCGCTGCACTAGAGGCTCCCTTCTTCGTCCCTTTCTCACCCTTAATTCGTCCTTTCTTCTCACTGATTTCAAAGGTGATCTTCGTTGTTATTAGAGGAGTGGAAAACCTCTTATATATAGAGGTTTGTCCCTTCTTTAGGTCGACTTGTGGACATGAGGCCGACTTGTCATTTATACTTTGGATTGCTTCTTTTAGTGATGTCGTTGCATGGAGGAGACTTGTGACTTTGCTTGGAGGTATTTCTTGGACTCTAATACATATATATACATGGTGTAACATGCCCTTACGGGTCTTCAACATTTCTTTTGACTCTTTGACTTCCCTATAGCACTTTGACATGTGCTAGACCTATACAATGAGCAAGAAACTGATTGAGATAAATAACACAAATAATATTTATTTTCTTTCATAAATACAAAGATCAAAATTACATTTATGAAGACGGAACCTAGTTACACTTTCTTCAATAGTACACTCTATCTCTCACAAGATCATAGCACAATGCTGGGAGGCATTCCATAGGACACCATACCGCCTCATCATTGTACATATTCTCACCTTGGATTCCCGAAGTAATCCTACCACTGGACCATTCTTATCCAAGCCCATGTGACTCAGGATCTTCATCCTAATACATCACATTACAGAATGTTTGTTTAAGATGCTTATCCAATCCAACATTCTCGTTATCCATGTCCATGTACTTGACTTAGGGCATCAATCCTAATCCATCATAGTACCTAACACAAGGAGAACCAAACAAGTCATCATTCGCCTTATCCATGATGCACACTAGACTTACAACTGTTAGGCCTAGTCTAGTACATGAGCCAAGGAGAATTGGTGCCCAACTAAACTCCCTCTCTCTATTCTTTTAATCAGAGAATAGATCATGCTCCTATTCAAGGAGACTCCTTTTATTCCCAGCTATCAGTTCTTTATAACTTGCATGGCTCCCTCTTTCCTCTGCATCTCATTGTACATAACTTGCTTCCTTTCATGGATCACAGAGCCATATTTCCACGATAGGTTCCAGTTTATCCATCTTACACATTACTTTTGTCTCGACAATAAAGGCATTCTGTTGAACCTTCCCAAACTTCTGACCATAACTTCCTTACGAAAGTGATCATCCTTCTAGACCTTCAGTTTATCTTTTTAGACTGCTACCTTCCAATCCTAAGATGAGCACATCTTGATCTTCGGGGATGCCAGGTACCAAATGTTGAGCTTTCCCTCAACATCCACACAATTGAACTTGTCTCAACTGTCATTATGTACCCCTACAACATCTTTCCAGGTAGCAAAATAACATGTTAACCAGACAACCAATAATAGATATCAACATCAGACTTAGCTCACCATGATGACCTTCTCAACAAAACATCAACATCCTCATGGTCCATCTTCATATGAGTCTACCTTTATGCATCAGAGTGCCCAAGGATCCAACTTGATTACCAAGTTACCATTTTTCCTTCAATTAACTTTGATAGCAACAATTCTCTCAGGTCTTTATAGTTCCCTTCTTCCATCATACTCATCAAAACATATGATCTACTTTGCTTAGTTATCCTTCTCATTTTGCTTCCTTCTGCAATATTCACCGACAAGTACTGTTGATTTTTGTAGCATCAGATTTGTTCTATCCACAAAACTTTGTGAAGAGGCTAGAATTCATGTATTCTCCAAAACCCATAAATCGTTTGGGAAAATTCCACCTAGAGATGATCTAATTAAAATAATTAATCATTTTAAATGTATTCCTAAGTCTAAACTTAGGAAATGTGATTAATTAAAGTGTATTACTTAAATCTGGCGTGAATCTTCTAGATAAAGACGATGATCAACTCCCAGTTAATCTTAGCCTTTGATTATGTTTTAATCTTGGCCGTTGGTGCTCCAATGAGAGATTATAAGAAGGAGCTTGATGGGCACTTAGAGAACACACTGAGATATTGAGATCAAGAGATTGAATTCTCAAGAGAAGCAACACTGAGTTGCTAGAGAGAGGTCGAGTGATCTTCTTGTAGTGAGGGGCAGGGATAGTAGACCAAAGGGGATTTTTCCAGTCCCGGTGAGTGCAAGGCAGAGAAGGCATCGAGAGGTCCAGAGAGATAGCGCAATGCTTTAGAGGGAGTCCACAATTTTGCTGAGGAGCAGTTGAGATCTAGTGTCAGAAGCCGGGGTGTGAGTTCGGAGGGCCAGAGGATCAAGTTTCCAGTCGATAGAAGGTCAGAAGGAGAAGGTGACACAATCCCTTGAGTTGTGATGCGGTGACTATATGAGCCCGTGCAAAGACTGCACAGAGATAGTGTAGGGTAGCTCATCTAGAGTCCGGATCAGTGTCAGATCTCCAGGGACAATGTGAGATATTTTCTCACTACCTCTTTGCCAGTTTATTCTTTGTATCAGATAGTTAGTTTGGGCATCCAATGATTTGTACTCAGATTACTATTGCATAATAATCAAACCCTCAACCACTGCATTGGTTTTCTTGTATTGGGTTTTTCTAGGGACGTTTGTCCAAAAATAACGGTGTACTTGTGTGTGTTTATATCTCTTCGGTGCAGTATTTTGTTTTCGCAGTATTTTATGTTGTGAAGGTTGCAGTAGATTTTAGTTTGATGTTTATTGTGTAACACTGTAAATAACTTGATTAAAAAATTAACAAATAGGAGAAATTTAATCAATTGCTACAGTAGGGAATCAGGTCACCGATTTTTCACATGGTATCAGAGTGCAGGTGAAGTAGAGAAGAGCTTAGTTGCAAGCGGAAGAGGGAGTTCGAAAACACTGCGTAGGCAACATTTCGAAACCCCAGAGAGGTTACGCAGTCCATTGATCAGGGCTAATTTTTGTGGAAAATTACTTCTCTAAGTGAGTCGATAGAGAGTAAATTTTCTGGATCGAAGATTCGTAGAGGCAGAGGGAGTAGCACAACAGTTTCCACACAGAGAAGATCTTTAGCTGGGACGCAGTCATTTTGTAGCAGTTGCTGTCAAAATAGCGTCAGAAGGAAAGAAGAGCACACACTGAGGGAATTCTTTCCTTAGGGGACTTCTAGCCAAGAAGTTCAAATTTTCCCAGTAGAGCAGCAACGATTGTGTGTAGAATTTCTCTCTTGAAGGTAGTGCGAATAGCTCGGTAGCAGTTGCATAGAGGAGAAGAGGCAGAGTTTGACATTTTTCAGAGAGATGGCATCAGTTGGGTTGAGAGATCAAGATCGGTTAGAGGGGCTGGGAGCCTCCAACTATGTGATCTGGACGGCTAGAATTTCTTGCCTTCTAGATGAACATGATCTCAAGGCTTATATCGATAGTGTGGTAGTTGTACCCGCAGATGTAGATTCGCTTAAGAAATACAAGAAGGAGATGGTGAAAGCTAAGAGGTTGATACTCGATTGGGTTTGAGATCACGTGGTGTCTCACATAGCTAGCAAAGATATTGCCCGACAGATGTGGGAAGCACTAGCTATGCTGTACAAAGGGTCTTCCCAACAACGAAAGATGTATCTTGAGGAGAAGCTTTGATGCTCGAGGATGCAGAAAGGGGAGTGTATAGACCCTTTCCTTACTAGGCTTTAGGATGTGCGGGACCAACTGTCTTTAGTAGGGTCAGCGCCCCAACCTACAAAGTTGGTGCGAGTAACTCTAAATAACGTTTCCGAAGAACGACAAGTTTTTGTCCAGAGTATCTTGGGCAGAGAAAAACTGCCAGATTGCGATCGTATGTGGACTAATCTGCAGCAGGAGGAGATGAGGCGACATTTGGTGAAGAGCACCATCAATGGTAGCAGCAGCAGTGGGACAAAGCAAGTAAAGGAGGAGGAGAATGCAGCCCTCGCATCATAGGGGCAACAAGAGTAGCACAAGAGGAAGGACATTTTGAAGATCAGGTGCTTTAGATGTGCTGAGCTTGGCCACTACAACTCTCAATGTCCTCTTTGAAAGGACAAGGAGGGGAAGTAGGATCAACAGGCTGCATTCACTGATATCGATAGAGTTTCCTCTAGATTGGAGGAAGAGTTTGCCATGATCACTGAGATGCCTCTAGGGGTGAGGTGGGGTGATCTAGAGTTGTAGCCCCAGAGAGCTACATGATGGGCATGATTCTTGAGGAGGTCCACCTCTTGAATCAATACCTTGCTATGGGAGCCCATATCACGCAGTAGCAGGATGGATCAGTGGCAGTTGGTGCAGTCAGGTACTAGAGTGATAGACACAGTAACTAGTAGCGGTCAGATATTGAGCAACGCAGAGCAGAGTTGGCAGCAGTGCGGTTGGCACAGAGCAGAGTTGGTAGTAGTGCAGTTGGCATAGAGCAGAGTCAACAACAACGCAAAGGCTTCAGTGACAATGCAAAGTCTAGCAACAGTCATGACTCAAGTGACAGATGCATCATATTGACCACAACTGGTTTAGTATTTTGGATGCTTTTGCGTTGTAGGTGCAACAACAAGTTGGAGAAGGAGTTGCAGTGCAGATGCAGTGTTGGCAACAGTTCAGTAGGGCCAACAACAACATAGATACAATGTTTATTTGTGTTGCGCAATAATTGGTGGGCAACAGAGTTAGACATCAACAACGTAACAGGAGGTGTTATAGAGATAGGGTGTTGCTTCAGTGGGTTGCAGCGCTAGAACACATTCCTCCTTAAGAGGGAGTGTTGATTTTTGTAGCATCGAACGTGTTCTCGCCATGAAACTTTGTGGAGAGGTTAGGATACATGTATTCTCCAAAACCCAGCAATCGTTTGGGAAAATTCCACCTAGAGATGGTCTAAGACTCTAATTAAAATAATTAATCATTTTTAATGTATTCCTAAGTCTAAAGTTAGGAAATGTGATTAATTAAAGGGTATTGTTTAAATTTGGTGTGAATCTTCAAGATAAAGACGAGGATCAACTCCCAATCAATCTTTGATTATGTTTTAATCTTGGTCGTTGGTGCTCCAACGAGAGATTATAAGAAGGAGCTTGATGGGCACTTGGAGAACACATCGAAATATTGAGATCTAGAGATCGAATTCTCAAGAGAAGCAACGTTGAGTTGCCGGAGAGAGATCGAGTGATCTTCTTGCAGTGAGGGGCAGGGATAGTAGATTGGAGGGGGTTTTTCCATTACTTGTGAGTGCAAGACAGAGAAGGCATTGAGAGGTCTAGAGAGGCAGTGCAGTGCTTCAGAGGGAGTCCCAGACATAATAATAATCTGAGTACAAATCATTGGATGCCCAAACTGTCTATTCGATACAGAGAATAAAATAGCAAAGAGGTAGTGAGAAAATATCTCACACTGTCACTAGAGAATTGACACTGATTCGGGGTTTGGATGAGCTGCCCTATGCTATCTTTGCGCAGTCTCTGCGTGGGCTCATGCATTCACTGCGTCACAGCTCAAGGGACTGCGTCACCTCCTCCTTCTGACCTTTTGTCGACTGGAAACTCGACCCTCTGGCCCTCCGGACTCACACCCCGACTTCTAGCACTGGATCTCGACTGCTCCTCAGCAAAATTGCGGACTTCCTCTGAAGCATTATGCTGCCTCTATGTGGCATTGTGTTGCCTCTCTGGACCTCTCGATGCCTCTCCGCCTTGCACTCATAGGGACTAGAAAAATCCCCTCCGGTCTACTCTCCCTACCCCTCACTGCAAAAAGATCACTCGATCTCTCTTCAACAACTCAACGTTGCTTCTCTTGAGAATTTGATCTCTAGATCTCAATATCTTGGTGTGTTCTCCAAGTGCCCATCAAGATCCTTATAATCTCTCGTTGGAGCACCAACGACCAAGATTAAAACATAATCAAAGGCTAAGATTAATTGGGACCTGATCCTCGTCTTTGTCTAGAATATTCACACTAGATATAATTAATCACATTTCCTAAGTTTAGACTTAGGAATACATTAAAAATGATTAATTATTTGAATTAAACGATCTCTAGGTGAAATTTTCCTAAACGATTTCTGGGTTTTGGAGAATACATGTATTCTAGCCTCTCCACAAAGTTTCCTGGCTAGAACACATCTGATGCTATAAATATCAACACTCCCTCTTAACAAGTAGAATAAATTTAATCAATTGCTGCAGTAGGGAATTAGGTCACCGATTTTTCACAAGTACCACCAAGAAAAATATACAAGTACAAGAGCATGATTATAATTTTGATAATCTAGGGATACCATGGTATCTTAGAGGCAGAATTACTAGGGTTTTCAGATCCAAACCTTATGTTCCTTGATATTTCCCTTTGAAACACCAGCCCTAGGGTTTGAACCCAATTTTTCATCCAATGCCACCCTCATTAGGGTTTTCCACACCCCTTAGGGTCTACACTATTTACAAACTTTCAAAAGGTAGGGTTTCTATGAGGGAACAAACAGATTAGGGTTAGGGTTTCTCTTTTGACAAGGGATTCCAAGTATCAACTAGGGTTATACAAAATCCTAGTTACCAACAACTTTTAACAAGATGAAGACTACAAACCCCAAAAACCCTGATGCAATTCATGTCACACCCTTTATGTATCAAAACAATTATACGTACCTTAAGGACCACATACCTTAGTCTTCCAAGATCAGAAGCTGCTACAAAAACCTTCCAAGATGCCAAAGTTAAGGATTGACTTCAAAGGTATTGCAACTTCCATTTATGTCATGATGCTTCTAATGGTAATGCCAACTCAAGATGCTCTTCTTGGCTTCTACACTTCTACCAGCTCCAAGACTTCCATGAAAGTCTCTTCTATGTTTCTTTTAGGTTCATAAATCTGTTCTTCCCAAATCAATGACAATGGTTCTTGGAGATGTGACATACTTTTGTCAAACTATAGATTTCTCTAAACCTTTGTTGAAGTAGATCTAGTACTGATCATTTTCCAGCATCGACTTAACATAGTCACTATAGTAACAAGGATTTGAATATTTTTCACAATGAATGCATTCAATGTGAACTTCTAGAATTAGAATATTGTTGAAATTTCTAAACCCTGTTAGAAATTCTTCCTGCACTATGTGGTTTATTTCACCTACTTGTTCAATTTCTTAACAAGTTATTTAACCATATAAATACTGAAAAATAAACACAAATGCAGTCTCAACGATCTACAGATCATCAATTGAAAGAAATAGACAAACACAGAAGGGACTTCGTTATTTTTGGACAATCGTCCCCGGAAAAACCCAAATTGGGAAAACCAGTGCAGTAGTTTTGAGGGTTTTATTATTAAGCAATTTTTCTTGAGTAGAGCTAGGTGACAAACTGGCTCACCCAATAGAGAAATCAATCTTTCAGTAATACCTCTCTTTGGAAGCAAATATTCAGCAAGTTTGCTCCACGAAAATCTCTCCAACGTCTCTTTGAGGCTCTACGTCAGCCCTCCTGGCCTCTGTGTCAGCCTGGAACCCTCTGCGTCAGCCTTCTGATGCTCTGCGCTGACTCTCTGGCCCTTTGTGTCACTCATGCAGGCCTTGGTAGCCTCTGTGCAATCCCTCTGGCCCTCTGCGTGGCTCCTGCTAGCTTTGCGTAGCCTTCTCTGCATCAACGTTGATCTTTCGGCACTAGCACTACGTCTCTGCTATGCATTCACTGCCCCTCGCTGCAACTCTAATCACTGGTTCGATTTCTCTCAGCAAACCCCGCTCCAGAAAATCGAACTGACTAATCAACTTGGTGTATCTCCAATTGACTCTCAAGCCTCTTCTTATACTTTTTCTGTTGGGTCTTCAACGGTCGAGATTAAATCCCTAATCAACGGCTAAGATTAGATTTGGCTTGATCCATGTCATCTAGAAGATTCTCACCCAGTTTTATATTTTTTTTTCTTCTATATAATACTACCTAAGCACCCTCGGGGATTTGAACTGGTGACCTATCGCAAGGAGTGCCTTAACAGTGCACCCATTCACCGTCAATCCAAAGCCCCGTGGGCTCACCCAATTTTATATTAATACCCATTAATATTTTAATTTTCCTAAGTTTAGACTTAGGAACTCCATTAAAAATATTAATTATTTTAATATCTTTCTAACCGGGTGGAATTTCCCCAAACCATTTCTGGGCCTTCGAGATCTCATGTGCTTTAGCCTCTCCACCAATTTTCATGGCTAGAGCACATTCGATGTTTACCCCAAATCAACAAATATTTTTAATCTAGGCCCTCAGATTAGGGATCCACATTATTGTATATACGTTTTAAAATAAGCCCAAAAGTCTTCCATGTAAGTCGGCCTTGATACCTTTACTAGGCATTTCTTATGTTGCCTGAAGGACTATATCAAGGCTCTTGTTCATAGTGCAACCACATGATGTTTTCTCCTACAAAACTTTCCAAACCTGGCCTCTTAATATACCTTGTGAATTTCTCAAGGAGATAGATCCCTCAACCCTCTATTTGTAGTTTTATTCATAGTCACAAAGGTCTCAGCCTCTCTCATCATAGTGAAGTTGTTGTGGTTCTCTTCCTTCAGTAATATAGCCATGCAGACTTCTCTCCTTTAAGATAACTTTTTTTCACTAACTTTAAACACTGTTAGGTCTCAGTCTTATTTATGCACAAAATTATTAGTGTTCGGCTTTTTATCAGAAGACTTTGACTTAATTTAGGCTTCTAAGTGCTTTGAAAGGATGAAGTGAAGGGCCTTCAGTTCTCTGGGTTTCTTCAGGTTTTCAGCCTTCTGTGAATAGAATGGTGGCCTTTCCAAATCAATATTCCTCTCTTCAATCCGCTTTTAATTTGTTTCAAATGTCATCCATGTAGCTTCAATTCAGAGTTTCAGATACCAAACATAGATAAGACTTCAAACAGAGTTAAGATGTTTCAAGCCCAGGTCTGCGGTCTAGGACAAGGCTTTGACTGTAATTTCTTTGTCTTCCTTCAGGATTGTGGATTGATGTACAAAATTTTTGTCTTCATTTTTGAATGTATTAAAATAACCTAGAATAGATTGTGTTGAAGAATGTAACTAGGTTCGGTCTTCATAAATGTATTTGAGTCATTATGTAATGTACTTGTCAAAAGAATGAAAAATAATTTTTATATTATTACTACAATGACTTATTAAAGCATGGGTTTCATGCTTGGGTCATCTTTTATTAGTCAAAGTCCCCATTGTGGACTCCTAGGATTTATATTGGGTCATTAGAGTCATTGTACATTTTATGAGACCCTTCTCGGGCTTTTGAATCATGGAAAAAGGTTTATTATTGAGTCAAATTAGGTATTTGACGCTTCCACACCAAGTCGGCCTCAAAGTGGGCAATTCGTTTTCACCTAAAGGGTATCTAAGTCACCTGATACGGGGATTCGGGACACATAGGATTCGAGATTCGTGGTGTCGGATTCGGACACGCTGACCCCCCGGAACAGGACACGTTAGGACACGTTATATATT
>APFE030092298.1:2632-31901 GCA_000404065.3 Pinus taeda
ATATAGAGGCTAGAGACTCCACATGGAAAGATATGAAGAGAAATAGTCTTGTATGAACAAGCATATGGCTTGTGGAGTGTTCTCCTTCCTTAAGGATTGAATGTATGGTGTTGCCCTACCATAAGGGTTTGATAATAAAGACTCATTTCTATCTTATTTCTTGGGTTTATTTGCATTATCTTATATTTTCGGATCAGATCTACAACACAAGGCAATCGGTCTCCCGACCTCCTGGCCGAAATTGCGCAACCTTCATGATCATTCACCCAGGTATGTTGCAAGTCAGTTCTCATGTTCATTTTGGTTTTCAACTGAGATATTTCTTGCCACGAGTGTTTCCATGTCTCCAGGTATTGCAGGTGTTCATCTGCCTCTCAGCAGTATAGGTACAATGGTTTCCAGGAGAGTAGAGACGAAGACACCATTTAGAGCACACTTGGGGATGCAATCAATCAAGTGTCTATGGACTTGCCTACCCACGAAGACATCAAGTTGTTCGTATACAAGGACATCAAGATATGACAACAACATCATCACAACAAGCAACATCATGAAGAGTAGCTGAAGACATCATACCAAATGAAATGAATGCAAGAGGAGGGTTGTTGACAACACAAAGGCCGAACAAGGTTGCAAGCTCAATTAGATCCATTAATGATGAAAGCAACTGAGGTGACAACGCGACATGTAGATCATGCAAAGATAGAGAATGGAACAAATGAGTTACATGTGTTCAAGCAACAACTCAAGCAAGAACATGAAGTTGGATAGATAGATGAATGAGTTGCAACAGGATCAGGAACAATAGTGGGCACATTGTGCACTCACGGATGAAACTGCACCTGTAAAAGTTAAAGATCCATCCCAGCAGCTAACACAGAGAAAACATGGTGAGCAATGTTGGTGATCACATGCAAGGGATTCAGAAACATGCATGTCATTGTGTGCATGCATGTAATCCAACCCATTCAACACACTCACCAAGGCGAAGACAAGAAGGAAGTCTAACTGGAGCTGAACATGTACTGTAGCAAGTTGATTCGCATGATCACTAACACACACTTAAGTATCAACACAGACATTATGCATCAGTGTGTTAGCTAAGAAGACCACACACATGTTAGAAGATGATTTGGATGAAGGGGCTGAACCAATGCGCTAGTTGCAACGGAGGCAAGAGTTCTCTTGAGTAAGATGTCACCATGAGGTGCATACACACCATCACAGATGACCAAGCTTGGCATCAACTCACCAGCTTCACCATCACAAGCATGTCAAAGAGTTGGTCTCACCAAAGCAGACTGAGTTTGAGTGATGTCTTGCAAGGCTTGCTCAAGCCATGCTGTCTCACATGACTACATGTGCATTGTAATGTTGAGTCATGTCAAGTGTAAGTCAAGTGTCAACAGTTGGATGTAATAGTCATAGAGTAGGTGAAGTGTCATGAAGGTAGTTGAACTGTCACAAAGGGGAATGTCAAGGGTTACCCCACCTTTGCTATAAATAGTCCCTCATAACTCATTGTATGGGCTTTTGGTTAGCCAAGCTTCTACTAAGACTATCTTGAAGAAGGCTTGGATAGTCTTCTAATACGCCTTGGATTCTCCACTGCACGGAGCTAGAACATCTCTTTGGAGGAGCACACGGATGTGGCTGTAACATTTCATTGATGGGGCTAGAAGGTTTACATGGATGTATTGTATGATTGGAACTTACACTTTTATGTAGTAAGAGCCAACACATTTTTATGCATATGTTGTTATTGTAGTTGGATTGCTTTGGTTGCCTTAATGATATATGTTGTTTAACTTAAGTATTTGTGTATGAATTGATTCACATGCAATTATATGAATCTTGTTGTTAATGTATTTTATATGTTGTTAATGCTGTCACCGTTTGTGTTGACTGCTCTGCCGGAAACCGGTCAAACCTTTCATATGAACCTTGTTGTAACAATCGTTACACTCATTCGCATTGATCTGTGAGTGTTGTATGTGTTATCTTACCTTGTACCTTGTGACTACTGCATCCTAGTGGACTGCTCCACCAAAAGTTGTGTATGTAATTTTGTGTTGTGTGTTCCTAGCCGTGTTGGGACTGATCCCTTTTAGCCTGGAACTCACCTTCACCCTTTTCTCCCCTCTTTTGTGTTAAAACCTCTCATACATCTTCCTTAACTCATTGCAGCAGTCACACCCTAGCTACTGACAAAGTTATCCTACTTGCCTCTGTGTGACAATGTGGTCAAGACGTTACCTTACGACCCACTGCTGGGACTCCTACACCAAATGGTCTGAGGTCTAATTGGGACTTCTTACCGGGGAGATCCCCTTGACATGTTGGCAGGTCTAGCACCATCAACAAGTTATTAGGGCACTGTTTTTCAGTCATTAGAGGAAAATTGATATGAAAAAGTTAACATTAAATTTCCATGTCATAATGTGCAAGCCAATCAAAATCCTTTAAAATTCAAAAGAGTTACAAGTGTGACTAAGCACCAACAAGTTTTTAATGATATAATTTACCTATCTTAAGCGTGAATGGTGCCCAAGTGACCGAGAACTATATTAAATATTAAAAATAAAATTAATACATTTTTCTTTAAAAGTAATAATTTTGAGAATATTTTTAGTGAAGGATAAATCATGAGTCATTGGGTTGAGTGTGTTTTTTAATGATGTGTAACTAATTAAAATTTTAAACTTACCTTTTTAATTTAAATTTTTATTAAACCTTGTGTAAATAAATTAATTTAAATATAAAAGATATATTTATGGTTATTTGAATAAAAGTGCATTTATTTGGGTTATTTAAATTTTTAAATTTACTTTTTCTAATTTAAATTTTGTATTAATAAATTTATATATATACAATTATTTATTTTCATTGACGTGTAACTCATTTAAATTTTAAATTTACTTTTTTAATAAAAATAGTAAAAATGATATATTAAAATTGTCTACATGACATTATTTTGTAATTTCTTATTTTTTTCTTAGGTGGCTATTTTTGAGTTGAAAATTACTCTAACCTTGGAGATCAATTTGGAAAATTTGGAATCATCATATACTCCATAACAAAGGGAAAAGACCCTATTCCATGAACGTTGGTGATCACCCTCTCATTTCTCTTTCTTTTCTCTTTAAGTTTTCGACCCCTCCCCTTTCGATGACTAGCTAGGGAATCCTATGAATTTCATTAGAGAAGGAATTTTGAGAAATCGTTTGGATAGGACCCTTCCTTAGTGTTTTCTCTGAAAGATCTCAAAATTTGGTTGAGTTCTCACAGTGGATTCTCTATAAATTTTGATGTCCTAGGTGTTCCCTAGAAGGGAGATCTAGCTTTAATACCTTGGATTGTTGGTTTTCTTGAGGTTCATATGAACTTACTATTTATTGGACTAAATCTCAAGAGACCATTTCTTTTGTCTTACCGTGACCTAGTGAATACTTTGGAGGAATTTCTCCCCAAGTATATCCTAAAACCCTAGGTCTAGTGTATGCCCTAAATTAGGTCCATCAAGGATAGAAAGTCCCATTTAAGGTGTACAATCATCTTGCAAAGCTTCTTGATAGGTCCTATCTCATCTTGGAAGCATTGACCTTAGCACACTCATCACCATTGACTATCTGAAGCCTTAAGTCTAGATTTCCCCACTAGGTCTTTCTTAAAGATCCATTAGCTTATTTGAAGCACTTGGCCCGAATTGAATCTCTCCTTGAACAAGTCTTATGAAGTCACTCCATACTTAACCATCGCCATATCAATGTCGAGTGGTTCCCTCCTACTGGGACTCCTCCCATCGGTGAAATTCCATAAAGAGCAGGGGAAAATGACTTAGGTAACAATGGGTCTTTATGGCATTGTTGTCATTTGGTCTAGTTTTTGTCCCATATGTTCCCTTCCTCGGGACCTTCTAGATTGTGTGGCACCATTGTTGGCGTCGTTGCTATGGAGAGAGCAAGTTTTCCTACTTGTTTTATTATGTGAAGAGGTGATTTCTCCATCGACAATATAAATAATTTTCTAGCAACTCCATTGGAAGAGTGAAGCCCTTGTTCTTCATTGAAACCCAAATCCAATGCTTGTAGGTTGAAGCAAGCATATCTCAATGCACCTTGAATTCACCTTGGAGACTCTAGAATTAGTTATTATGCAAAGATTAAGGAAATGGATAATTATGTTGTTTCCTGTAATGAAAAGGATCAAGGGACCATTGACCATCTTAAATTTAAATTATTGAAATTTGATGCATTCCTTGGTGCCCCTCAGCAATTGTCTGTTAAACACCATGAATGGTTGCCTAAGTTTTATGAAAGTGGTATTAATATTGCCAAGAATAATGTGGATGATTTTCTATGGGAGGTTAGTTTTTGGATTCCCTATGAAGAAGAAGAAGATGTAATTATGATGCTCTTTACATTGAAACTTGAAGGAGATATTAGAGATTAGTATGCTAACCTACCTCTAGGGAGCATCAAATATTTTGATCAATTCTAAGATGTATTCATGAAAGGATGGGATAATCACCAAGATAGGAAAAGTGCCTATAATAACGATCAAAAAAATGTGGAAGCAGAAGGTCCCTTTCTAGATCATAAAGATGAGGTCATTAATGAAGACATTAAGGGAGATCTTGAGTGGGAGCATGATAAGAATTTTGACAAAAAGGTTTCCTTAGAAAGAAGAGTGCAAGATAGCCCAATCTCTCTCGAGGATGTCATCCCTGGCATTATGAATATCAAATACATTGAGAAACACAACCCCATTATTCCCTTGAACGTTGACATTGATGATCACTTGCATATTGAAGAAGGGAAGTGGGAGATCAGTGCCATTGTTTTGACAAAGATCCGATCTATGATACAGATGATGATACAAATAAAAGCCTTGTCCTTCCCTATCTCCCTTAGGATCGTGGGGGTATATTTGAGTCATCCATGGACACTCTTATAAATTTTGGATGTACGGCCATTAATCATAATGAACCTAGGTCATTTCCCTCTTTCGAATATGATTATGAAGGGAAGCAACTTATTTGTTGTAATCCTTCATGCCAACTTCCCCTTCACCCTCTTCATCATATCCCCGAGGACCCCATGAAGGATTACGCCACCAAAGAGACTTTTGAGAATGAATGTTTGAGCTTGTTCATTGACTTTTCCATATTTAGGGTTGATAAAGTGATCTAATGGGTCCAACTTAGTCCATGTCCTTTCCCTTTTACCATGCCTCTTGTACATGATTCATGGTTGTCTCATTTTATCCCCTCCCACCCTTATGACCTAGCATGTGAGTATCATGACTATCATATTTATTTTCAAATCTATATTTATCACAGGGGTAGGACATACAATATTGATCTAATGATATGCTGGTTGCATTGATTGTATGATTACACTTAACATTTGCATAATGTAGTGCATGCATGTTACAGTAGGATGCATTGCATATTGATTTTTGCATAGCTAATATCATCATATCATGTTCTCATGCTAGAGTAAGTGAATTTAGATCTAACTTACATCTTAGAATAGATGTCATGGTTATTTTTAGTACATACCTTGATAAAGTCCACAAAGCATGACAAATATTACGTGTAGATTTGACAGATGTTGAAGGAATCATGACAATCATATTTTCCATACCAACTAAACTCTTGAAGAGCATCAACAAAATTATCTCCAAGAAAAGGAATATCAGTTACAAATTTTAAAATTGTGCCTAAAATAAATTATGACCCTGGTGATTGTGACTAGATTCTACTACTAACTTAATCAAGTACTATACAAAACATACCAAAGATTTGCAAAGATTACAATTTCATTCCAGATACAATAGTAAAACAACTTGCAACAAATACATAAACATATCTAATTAGAACAATTGGTACAGTTGTCACAACTGCACAGAAAATTGGTTCACAATATACATTACAAATTAAAGATGGAAATTTTGATGACAATACAGCAATGGTAACATCAATTACTTTGCATTAGTTTATATTACTATTCTCATTCTAAATTTCATTGTTGTTGCAAATAACAAAAAGTAACTTTTTTTTCTTGTATTACAGTTGCAATTGTTCGAAACATTTGCACCACTCTACAATGAAATCAAACAAGAGTTGCAAAAAGGACATTTTCCAATCACGCTATTAAAAAACATAACAAACATGAAATGTGTCAAAGAAAGAATTCTCCGAACAACAATCAACATTTATCAAAAAGTTGAACACAAAAGCAACAGAAGAACTGAGAAAATTGAGCCCTCCAACAATCTCTATAATTACACATGAAACAATACTTCTACTTCTCCATATGCAATTACTTTCTCATTTTGTGCATTTTCACATATACTAAGTATCCTCCTTTATGAACAGATCGAAGGAACATTGGCAACTCCAAGCATTTAATCTACACCATTTAAACCTCTTTGTGCTGAATGCAATTCGCCAATACCACTCTCTATAATGATAGAGGACACAATGGTTAATTGTTTGAAATGCAAATAAAAATCCTTGTTTTCTTATACACAACTTGTCTTAATTGCATCATCAAGTCTAACAACATCACTAGTTTATAGTGTTGCACCAGAAACAAATTACTCTTAAAACAATTAGTTCCCAAGCTAGCAGAAATGTCTTTTGAAGATTATGTTCAAAAAAAGCAGGCAACCATGTTTATGCTACGAGATTTCAAAATACATTGTATATTTACAATTAATAAAGACAACAAAATCAAGCATGTTGACAACAATCTACTTAATCTTCATGTTTCAGCTACAAAGTACATATATATGATTTAAATTATGTTCTTTGAAATAATCAATTTGTATAAATTTTTCCTTCTCTTTCCAACTCCAACACTTTTAAATTTTTGTATTAAGTAGTAATTTTCATCTTCTCTTTCCACCTCTAACACATTTGCACCATTTTCTTACTTGAAGAAAACATCCAAATTCACATATGAAAACAAGATTTTTTGAAATTTTGTATAAAAACATGGATAGTCAACTTCTATGAAATTGAATGCACTCTGATACATTAGCATACCATTATTGAACCAAAATGTTTTTCTTCCCACTTTAAAGCAAATACACAAGCTCTTTTATTTCATGATATTTATACTTATGAAACGTGGATGACTTTGAAAAAGCTTTTATGTACTCTATTTTTTTTGCTCAAACCAAAACATATTGTTTCTCTTAATTTTATAATAACATTTCACATATGCTTTAATCCTTTGATATACAATTGTCTATTTAGTTGACTATTTTTATTTTTATTTATAATTTTAAAAATATCTTAAAATTTGATTGGTATGGGAGACTTTTCATTTTGTTTTTTTAATCCAAATTTAAAATATTTTCAATTTTGAAATCAATTCAATATTTATGTTCATCAATTCATGATGAAATTTTCCATTCAAAATTCCTATACAATAAATCATGGCAAATTCCAGCCGTTGTTTTTGATTAATTCTACCATATATATGTGGAGCCATGCATATTGCTTTCTTGTGTGCGAGTATATCTTGTTGGAAGTAGCCATGATAACTACCATATCAGCGTTGATCTATCTTTTAATGGCATTTTTGATAGTAAGGTTTGAGATTGGTTTTCAAGAACTAACAGTGAAGATGAGTAAAACCGATTTGTGTTGGAATTGAGAGCCATGCATTTTATATTTCGATAGCTATTTTTTGGGTGCAAGGTTTCTGTTCCAGGTTCTTCAGTATTATATTAAAGAATTACTTGTTCATTTTTAAAATGCGACTTGTTTTTTAAATCACTTCATTATTTATTGTTAAATTTATTGCACAAATTAAACGTTTCTATATATGCATTTAATTTGCTGAGATGAAACATATGAGGTGGAAACACAAACAAGAAATTGATTCCATCCAGTTGATCTCTGCATATCTGGATCACGTTAGGCAAATTGGATTTTGGATTGGGTAACGAGGATGTTGTCTGTGTTTTTAAAAAAGTTTTAAAAAGTCTATTTTTAAAAAATTATTTTTAAGTAGATTGCAGATTTTCAGAATATTTAAAAATTAGATAAACATGAACGAGGTCAAAAAATTGACCGCCATATTTGTCGAATTCCTAAATATTTCAGAAATCTACAATGCCCTTAAGCTCACCTTTTTTGAAAAGCCTTGTTCATGCAAAACGGTAGATAACAAAATTAATTTAATCCACTCACTGTTTTCTTCCTTTTCCAACACCGAATACTTCCCATTCCTTTTCCTAAAACTACATTCAAATCACCGGATTTGAATGCGACACGAAACCAGACTTTGATTCAATTTAAGCTTATCGCCGACCGTCTTATTCGGAATTCCAAGCTTCAAGTTCGTGGAATCCTGCATTCGCTTCAAATTATTCTGCAACTCGGTGACCGACAGTGCATGATTGAGATGTTTCGTATGCAAATATATTTTTATATCCCGCGTACATCATGCGGGATATTTTGCGGCACGACTTTACGGCTGTAGATTTGTTTTTTTAATGGAGTTGTTTTTAATGTGATTTATTGGATTTTTTAGTTTTGGAATTTGGTTAAAATTTGAAGTAAATTTTTTATTTATGTTATTTAAATTAGTTTTTTGAAATATATATGTAGATTCAGTACCTTCTAAAATAGATTAGTGATATATTCAAATAAAATATAAATAAATTTATCAAATCATAGAAAATATATAAGATAGTGAAATATTAGTTTAGATGCAACGAAATTTATGAAAATATCATATTGTAATGTTAGTAAAATGAGATATGAATTAACCTCTGGAAAATGAATAGAGTGAAGATAAATTAGATTCTGAAGTATAGATTTAGAGATGGATGAATTTTATAAAACTATTTAACAAATATAGGAAGTTGACATATCCTATGTGTCCGTATAGAATTTCACTTAAAGGTGAATTTTGCAATTTTAACCATTAGGTATAAACCTTGGCATTAGACATTTATATTTATGAAATTTGTGTTTTGTGTGAATTGCTTTCTTCATTTTAATTATTAAGAACAATCTATATTTTCAGATCAAAATTTTGAAGCCCCGCCTCAAATCCCATTTTAGTAGTCCTAAATCTGTTAGGAATAGTTTTTATTTTTAAAGAATGATTGCTCTAAAATTTTACTTGTCAAAAAGCAATAATTTACAAATTTGTTTGTTAATTTGTTTGAGTAATTTCATTATTAGCTATTATCTTTTAAACTAAAATTTTCCATATAGATTGATTACATTTTCAAATATTAAAATTATTTCCATAAAAATTTATTATATTTATGAAAATATTAAAACTATAAATTTGCATTTCAATTAGAGTATGCATTTTAAATTGAAATTCCCTTCACAAATTGGCCAAAGTACTTAGTATACAGTTTGACTTTGTAGAGTCACTTCCTATGTTTGCTTTCAATTGAGTATACACATCGTTTTAACATGCTGTAACAATTTTAGAGATTGGATTTGTGATCCTTTTTACAAATTGTTAATTTATTTTGGTTTTATAGGTTGAATTCAAGTTAATAAAATGAAAATGGCATATATTTTATTTTTATTTCACAACATATTCACCTTTTATTATTTTCGAGGTTCTCTTTCTCAATTTCATAACATCAAAGATTGGATTTGTTATCCATTTCACAAATTGTTAATTTATTTTGGTTTTATAGGTTGAATTCAAGTTACTAAAATGAAAATGGTATACATTTTATTTTTATTTTACAACATATTCACCTTTTGTTATTTTCGAGGTTCTCTTTCTCAATTTCATGACATCACGTTAAGGATTGCATGTGGACTTTCTGATTCTATGACAAAGTTTGCCCCAAAGTAGTTAGACATTGTTGTATCCGGGTTTGAACTTACTCGCAACAAATCTTATTTCTATTCCATAATTTAAGTAAATTTTTGCATAAAAAAAATATATGAATAAGATGTAAATAAATATACTTACCCAGAGTTACTTCTCAATGTTATTTATGTAGGAGTAAAATTATAAATTTGTAGACATTTAGTTCCTGCCAAATCAAGACTATGGGATTCGATTTGCCTATTAACCACTATTAATTTAGCATTCACCAATGCAAGTTATAACGTTTTATGCAATTTTTTCAAGAAAATAATTTCTAAATTGAGTATATGATTTGATTTGCCTATTAACCACTATTAATTTAACATTCAACAATATGCTACATTGTTTTATGCTCAACTTGAGTGACAAACACTAAGCTACCATACAACACTTCTTTGAATGAATTGTTAATTTTACATTTAATACATTCACATATAATAAAAAAAATTAAAAATATTTAATTTGGATTTTTTGGATTAAGGGTTATGTCTTTTTTGGTTTACTCTTAGTAGAAATTGTCCATTCTAGAAAATCAATATTTTTTCACAATGGCTTTAAATCTTTCATTAGCAAAATAAGTGATAAATTATATGTCAATCAACTTTCATGATCTTAATTTTTTAATTGTGTATTACCAACTTAACACAAATATACTAAACAACCTAAATTTCAAATTTAACAATCTTATAAATCTCGTTACACCTTTTAAATAATTATTAATTTATATTAGTAATTGATTTAACCATTATCTTTAAAGTTGAATATTATACCTTCCCCAATTCAAAGTTGCCCTGGCCCCACCGAAAGAAATATTATCTTGAAGCTTGGATTCGATGTGACCTTGTAAGGCTGCTTTTAATGGCAGAGTTATTTACTAAAAAATAAAATACATTAAATCAAAATGACCAAATTAATGGTTTTAAGTTAAGGATTTATGCCATCTCTAGAAAGTATTATCATAATATAATATAATATAATATTTATTATCATAATATAATATAATATAATAAATTATTATTTATTTATATATATATAGATAAGAAAATGTAGGAGGATAAAATGACATTTCATTTCTACTTAAGTATTAGTTTATGAAAGAGCATGTTATTTTGATTCATTATGACTATGAATTACTATTCTAAGAATATTTTTGTATGTATGTAGAGGAGAATATTTTTGTATGTATGTAGAGGAGTATTGATTTTTTGGAGGTTTATTTTGGACATTCTATGTTGATTAATCATTGTGATGAATACAACAAGTAATGGTATGATTCAATCTCTTTGTTTTTTTGGGTTAAATGTTGTTTGGGAAGATTGAAATTGGAGTCACATGATACTAGACATAAAGGATATGACCTTTTAAACATGATAAATATGACATGTTTTATATTATATATTAAAAAAATATAATATATATTAAAAAATACAATAAATCAATGAATTACACATGAAATATATAAAGCATTTACATGATGCTGATATAAATTCAATCCTATATTTAACGCATATAATCAAAATAGCATTGAGTGCAATATATTTCTAAACCAAAAAAACATTAACAAAGAGTCCTTAAATGACTTGTAGAGTACAAGAAAAACATGCTACAACAAATAACTAGCACTACATACCATCAAAGACATTGCCTATATTGGGACTCTCCTCATCAATATCACCCTCTAATGATTAAAATAATATAGAAAAATATTAGCATGTCAAATTGAGATTTTGTTTGAGTAATGAGTACATTTTTACTAGGGTCATGATAGAGGAGTTCAATAATCAATGCCACCAACGTCGACGTACATAGAAGGCTTGGTATTTTTCATCAAATGCTAGTTCCATACCCTAATACATGGGAAAATCCAATGGAAATGTTGCAATACCCCAAGTCCTGAAAATCATTTAGTCTACTAGATTTTGAGTAAAATAAATAATTCTAGTTTCTCCATATGAAATCCAATGAGGTTGGAACCACTATCAAACATCCCGAATCAATTAATGGTAATCTTAAAAATTTAAGTGAAATGATGAAAATGAATGATAAAGGAGAATGCCACTTTTACTTCAAAAATTTAACATCACCGTTAATTGCACAACATTAGTATGGCATGGACAAATCCACTTCCCAACACTTGAAATTCCTTCTAACATTGTTTAATCGCCCTTATTTACACTCCAAAACATTTGAAACATCCAAAAATGTGACTGAATTGCATGAGAATGAGACAATAAATCGATTTTCAAATGTTTCTTTCACTAGACACGTGTCCAATTTTTGGGACATTAGTAGGGATCGTGTCCTACGAATAAGACATGGGTCAAAATCATGTCAAACACATGCCACCCACATATCATGTCTAACACTTCAAATGTGTGACACAAGGGGAAGGAGAGTATGTGTCATGTTACTTAGTTTGTCATTTTTGTCTCAGGGAAAAATTCTCAAACATTTGTGTTTTAGCCATTTTTTCCCTGGGCGGGGGGGAGAGATTGTTAATGAACAAGATTATCACTCAAACAATGAGGTATTTTTCGCTATTTCCGAGGAGATGTCAAATTTTGCGCACATAAGAGGTAGAAAAAATAAATACCTTCATATAATCGACCTAGATACTAACAACTAAAATCGCTTTTGGGTAAAGTCTTCCTTGAGAGGAATTGTGCAAAATATGAGAACATGTTAATGATGGATGAGATCCAACTTCAACTATGGGAAATGGATAAGCACTTAAAGGATTGAGACTGCCATTCTACATGGAAAGGGTTATCCCCTCCTTACAATGGTGTGGATCTAAACCAATTGAGGTTTCCACCTCCTCCTGAGTTTCCAAATGTATAGTATATTTTGTTTATGTTTGTCATTACTATGGTTATAGTCATGGCTAGTTGTCACTATAAACTCTCAGGATGATATGTGTTGGTCTTTTATAGTTTTGAGGACATATATTTTCTTCTTGAAAATGTTAGTATATTATTGTATTTTTGAACAAAAGTCCTACTATTTTTCCTTTGGTCGGGTTACACTAGTGACAGGCCAAGGAAAACAATAGGTTAGTAATGTTGAATTCACACTTATACTGAGAGATAGGGGATGAATCATTGTAATAAAACTACTTATTTAAACACTCAAGAATCATAAGAAAATAATCTCATAAGAAATTCATGAAACAAAAGATATAAGTCGAAACCCTTCCAAGAGAAAGATCACAAAACTTCTTTATACAATAGTTCTTTGTAGGCATTGACCTATTATTACAACAATTTGCAAGAACTAACTTATTGAAGACACCAACCCCCTCATGTTTACAAAATTTTAGGCACCAGCCTAATAAAGACACCAATCCCCTTAGTTTCAAGTATTAGTAGGCACCAACCTACTAGGGACACCAATCCCTCTGTTGTAAATGTTTTCTGGTACCAAACTATTAGAGATACCATTTCTTCTTGCAATATGATTTGTAATGTGTTATGCAATGTTCCACCCCGTTGCTCTGTTCTCTAGCTCTGTGTAGTCACTTCTTGTAATGTTATTTTAAACTAGGTTCTTCCTTCAACCCAAAGATTCAAACACTATGCTTTACAACACCAAAACATTATATCATATGCAAACTCTATGCTTTACAACACCAAAATATTATATCATATGCCCTTGTGACATGTTTGAGCATTTATATGATCCTCAAAACTCTATATGTTGTGATAATTGTCATAACATTGAATTTTGGCCATATACAACGATATCTCGGGAAATTCCCAAAAATTGTAACACTAGAAATACTTGCAAAACAACTTTCTTTTGGTTCTCTTAGATGGAAAATATTTTTGTCAAATGTGGGAAAACGTCTTGTCTCTTGATGACTATGGACCACTGGAGTATCAAGATATTGGAAGATGGATGAAAGACTTACTTTGTAAACATCCTGGTATGGAAAGTTCTGGTGTGACAAACAACCCTGGGCACCAAACTCTTTATCAAATAAAGTTATCAAGCTTCTCGCTACAAAACACCAAATTTCATTATTGCATCAAGATATCGATAAAACACCCAAAAACCACTGAGACTAAAAATCATTGCAACACCAAGTTCTTTTGCACCTGGATGATGAGCAATATTTATGTCAAGTATCAACAACCTTTCTGTCCATTGACGGGCTCAAACATGGGATGTCAAAAAATACTCTTGAATATGCAAAGTCTTTATATGGTTTTGTCTTAGTCAATAGACTTCCATTAATGAATCATATTCACGTGAATACTTACCGTTAATTGACTATACCAATATATTGGAGCATCGTAGAACCATAGAATATGAGCTTTTAACAAAATGTTGATATGTCGATATGATAAGGGCCCTTAAGCTCTCGTGTTACACCTAAACACCGAAAAACCCAGGGTTGCAATTGGGAGCTAATCAGATATCAACATATTGGAACATCTTTAAGCTCTCAAGTGTTATACCTAAGCACCGAAAGACCCAGGGTTGTGATTGGGAGCTAATCAGATATCAACATATTGGAAAATCTTTGAAATTGTACGTCAACTAAAAAGGTCGATATACTGAGGGCCTTAACCTTAAATACTTAGGTGCAATTAAACACTTAACAAAATGAGGAGCTTAACTAGACTTGAAGTACCATAGAGATGTTTTAACAAAATCTCCCATATAATGTTTATTCTCTGGAACGTGGTAGCCAACAATTTATTTTGAGATGTTTCTTATGCAAATACGCTTTAACTTCCAACCCACATCATCCGGGGATTTTCCGGCCACTCTCTAGTATACAACGATATCCGTCCTTGTTTTTCTTGGTCATTGATTTATCCATCCTTGTTCAAAGTTGCCCAACTTGAAGAAGGGATAACCCTATTTTAAAACTCAATATGGCTTCACACATGGGTGGGCTTCTTAAGCACTACAGTTATTTACCTTAAATAAATTATATCACATCAAATTGACAAATTACATGTCATCAACACTACTTGGTGTTAATATTAAGGGCTTACATCATCTTTAAGAAAGTATTATTATACAAAATACATTTCATTAAATTAAAATGAAATGTTGTGAATATCACTAAATTGCATTAGTTTTCTTTTAATAGTTAAGTGTGAAAAAAATTTAATATCATGTTATCACATATAAGTAAATAACATTTGAAAAAATAAAATGGTGGTAGGTTAAAATAAATATATTAGTAGAAATGTTAAAGGTTAATATTAATATTGAGTAAAATTTTAAATATATATATAGAGAGAGTGAAAATGAAAGTAAGATGTAAAAGTGGTATTTTGTTTTTATTTCAAGTATTAAATGATGGAGATATATAGGCTACTCTCATTTATTGGAAGAGACAATGTTAATTGGATTCGCTATGGTTATGAATTAGCACCTTGGTGATTACTCTTGTATTCATTCATCAGCTCGATGGGATGGGTATTGATTTTTGGAAGTTTATAGAGAGAATTATATGTTGATTAATGATGGTGGTTAGTACAACAAGCGATGACATGGTTTAATGGTTTACTACTTTGACAAGAATTTCTATCTTCTCATTCTGGTTGAATGATGTTTGGGAAGCTTCCCATTTAAGTCACATGACTTGAGGACATGGGACACGAAGGACATGAATATATGGATATCTGACACGTGACATGGTGACCCCCCAGAACATGACACAAAGGACACATTTTATATTATACATTAAAAAATATAACAAATTAGTGAATTACACATAAACTATGAAATATATAAAACATTTACATTACAAAGATAAAAATTCAATCATATAACTAATGCATACAACCAAAATAACAATAAGTGCAATCTATCCTTGAACCAAAAATACATCAACAAAGAGCCCCCAAATCGCCTGCAGAGTCCAAAAAAGGTCATTCTACAATAAATAACTAGTACCACATATCATCAAAATCATTTCCTATATTGGAATCCTCATCATAAATATCACCATCTAAGCAATAAAATAAGATATAAAAAAATTAACGTGTCAAATCAAGCTTATGTTTGAGTGATGGGTACATTTTTACTAGGGTCATGACAAAGAAGTTCAACAATCACTGAAACCCACATCAAGGTACATAGAGGGCATGGTCCTCTTAATTAAATGCTAGTTCCATACCCTCATACATGAAAAACTCGAATGGAAACATTGCAATCCCCCCAATCATGAAATCCTGAAAACTATTAATTATGTTGGATTTTGAGTGGCATAAAAAAATATACTCTCTATATGAAATTTAATGAGGTTGGAACCACTCTCAAATATCCTAAGTCATAGTAATATTAAAAATTTAAGTAAAAGGATGAAAATGAAAGATAAAGGCGAATGCCATTTTTAATTTAGGAATTTAACATTAACCTCAATTGCATAGCATTAGTAGGGCCTGGACCGATCCTCTTTCCAACACTTGGAATCCCTTCTAACATTGCTTAATCACCCTTAGCTACACTCCAAAACCTTTGACACCTCCAAAATTGTGACTAAATTGTGTGACAATGAGGTAATAAATCAATTTTAAGATGCTTCTTTAACTGGACACGTGTCCAAATTTTGGGATAACAGTAGGGCTCGTGTCCCACACTAGTCAAACTCATGATAGGCATGTGTTATCCATGTGTCATTTATGATATGTGAAATACATGACACTAGGGGAGAGGACGTGTCATCTTGATCTAGGTGGATATTGGTGGCCACCCACCTATTCCACTTGGACCCTCACCTTTGTTTTTTCAATTTTTTTTTCTTCAGATTCCTTAATTGTAGCACAATTTACTATTTTTGCTAGTTTTTCGAGTCTTGAACTTCCGGAGCCGTTTGGAGGCCCTAAAAGATATTTTTTTTGGTAAAATAGAAATCCGGTGATTTCTATAGAAATCACGTCAGCAACTATAGTCCTCAGGAAGATCCTTCCAAAGAGGTATCATACACATCAAACGGAGATAATATGACCAAGTTACAACCTTGGGAAGTTGGCTGCCCAACTAACCCCAGCGGGGCCCATAAACTCTTGGTGTTACATCTCCTCGGGTTAGGGTTTTGGTTGTTTAGGGTTTTCTCTTATTGTTCAATAATAAAAAGGCCCTTGAGCCTCGTTGTAACTCAGTTCAGAGGCATGTCAACGCCACATCTCTTCTCAAAGATAAGCTACCATCGCCCAAGCTAGTCTTATTTCCATTCTATTTGTAAGCATATTTCAGTACTTGATATTAATGAAATGTAGTGTTAGTTTTGTTACATCTCTATATTTATAGTTATATCTGTAATTTGTTATGTTCCTATTTAAATCTGGATCAGTGGTATCAGAGCGGTCTGCTCTTTCTCTGTTTTTGTTTTCATGTCTGCAATGAGGTCGGGATATAAGGAGTTAGGGCTAGATCTGGTTGAACCTTTGCAAGATTCGCCTCGCAAAACTCGACGACTGCCCATGGGGGAAGAAAAGAAAGATGAGGGAGCATGAGATCCTATCAAAATATTGCTCGAGGAGGCCCTCGAGAAACAAAGGAATGCAATGATGGATAACTTTGCCTAGATCCTTCAACAATTGCCCATCGACGGCACATCCACATCCAACAAGCACTTTAGAGGCTCCACACCTTTTAAGGTACAAGTGAACCTTGAGATTCCCATATTTGAGGGTCAAATAGATGCAGGCGATATAGATAAATGGTTAAATATGCTAGAAGGATATTTTTCTGTTCATGATTTTTCCAGCCGGGAAAAAATTACTTTTTCTCTTCTCAAAGCCACCCCCCACGTCAAGGAATAGTGGGAAACATACTGTGAGCAGAAGGATAAAAGTACGACATCACTATTTTCAACCAGTCCCACTCGGAATTCATTTTGGGACGTCATCAAGGAGCAGTACTACCCTATTGGGAGCTATGAAGAAAAATACATAAAGTGGACCATGTTGTGGTAGGGAACGGACCAAGATGTGCTGAAGTTTACCAATGTTTTTCATACCCTTTGCATGAAGTTGGGTATCAAAGATTCTAAGAAACATTTGGTACTCAAGTACCGCAGTTGCCTACACAGATACATCCAGGTTGAGATGGAGTTCCTGGACATCTCCTCGCTTAGCATGGCATACCGATACTCCATCAAGATTGAGCAGAAGTTTAAACAAAAGAAGCAAGACTTTGGATCTGTGAATACGAAGCAAGGGAAAGGTGCCCCCAAAGCCACATGCAAAGGACAACACCGCAAAGCCTAAGAAGGACACGGGAAAGTGGTGTGAGTTCCATAAGAGCTCCACTGACAACACAAGTGAGTGTTGGGCCAAGCAGTCATTGATGGCCAAGCTGAATGCTTCGGAATCAGATGCATGTTCCAACTCTAAGTCAGAACCCGACAAGGGGAATGACAAAGGGAAGAAGATTATTGATGTAGAGCCCAATTCCACCATTGCCACCATGAAGATCCAAAAGGAGGAACCCGAAGATCCAGAGGAGGAGGAGCATCTCTTCCACTCCCAGATGTGGGTAAAGGGTTACCTGCTATAGTTCATTGTAGACAACGAGAGCCAAAACAACCTAATTGCAGCAAAGGTCATGAAGCGACTGGGCTTATCGACCATAACACACCCATAACCATACACCATCGGGTGGCTTCACCAAGGACAAGATCTTCTCGTGAGCCAACAGTATCACCTTCCATACAACATCAAGCCTTTCACGAATGAGGTATTATTTGATGTTTCTCCCCTTGATGTTTGTGATGTATTATTAGGCCAAGCATACTTGTGGAAGTGACATGTTGTGTATGGGTCAAGGCCTCACTCTGTCATTTTTACCTTGGGAAATAAGTTGTACAAGATACCAGAGGTAGTACCACCTACCGCCATCTCTCTGGTTACTGCAAAACAATGCAGTAAGATCATTTCCAAAATTGGGAAATTTGTTTTCCTGATGATACACCCTAAGGAATAGAAGGAAATGGTGGCAGTACTGCACAAGTATTTCTATTGATCGAATCTTCGACAAGATGTCAAGAAGTACATCAGATCCTGCACTGCCTATGCCATTTCCAAACCAACCATCAAGAAGAAAGGCCTCTATACTTCACTGCCTACCCCTAGTCGACCTTGGGAATCCATATACATGGATTACATGTCGGGCCTTCCTCCTACTAAGCATGGAAACGAGTGTGTTTTTGTGGTCGTTGCTATATTCTCGAAGATGGCCATTATGGCAGCCTGCAAGAATAATAGCATATCAAAAGCTATTGCTAAACTCTTGTTTGACCGAGTGTGGGTACACTTTGGGATCCCACAGTCTATCATCTTAGATCGAGACAATAGGTTCCTTAGTAAATTTTGGTCCAATCCCTGGTCAATGCTGGACACCAAGCTCACTAAGTCCACAACTTTTCATCCCCAAAATGATGGCCAAACAGAGGTCATCAACAGGATTATCGTACACATTCTGCGCATGTACAACTCAAAGCATCCACGCACATGAGAGCCTCCCCTATGTCTAACACAACTATAACTGGGCTCTCCACAACTCCACTGGCCACAACCCTTTTTAGGTGGGCTTGGGATTCCAGCCACTATGTCCCATTGAAGTGGTCGTACCATTTGCAGGGACTCAAGAAGATTTGGCTCATGTCCACTCTAAAGTTGACAAGGAAAATAGCTTCATTGAGCACATTCAACACATCCGCCAACATGTTCATGACATATTGGAAAAATCCAATTCTAAGTACAAGCAACGACATGATCAACATTGGGTGCCACACATGTTCCAGGTGGGTGATAAAGTTTGGATACATTTGCAGAAGGAGCGCCTCACTGGGCCCCACCGCAAGATTCACCCGCTTCGATATGGGCCATACACCATCACCAAGGCTATGGGAGATAATGCTTTTGAGCTCAGCATTCCGCCATTCCTTGGACTGCACCTAGTGTTCAATGTGGATCACCTTCGGCCATACTTTCCACCATTACTGGACACATCGGACATTGCAAAACAATTCACACCAACAGAGTTCAATCCAAACTGCATGGAACAAGCTGCAACTGATCGGTTCAGGGATACACAGATAAAAAATAATCGCCAATAGAAGATCCAGTTGTATCGAGTTGTCAAAGTCGGCCAACTCCTGCACCAAGGCAAATGGCTCACCAAGGACTAAGTTCAGTAGAAGTTTCCTCATCTCATGGAGGAACTCAATGCAATGGAGACGATTTCTTCCTAGGAGGGGGGGGGGAACTAATCCTGGTGGATATTGGTGGCCACTTGCCTATTCCAGTTGGACCCTTACCATTGTTCTTTCACTTTTTTGTTTCCTTAATTATAGCACAGGTAACTATTTTTGGAAGTTTTTCAGGTCCTGAACTTCCAGAGCCGTATTGAGGCCCTAAACGATGTTTTTTTGGAAAAGTAGGAATTGAAACCACATTATCAGATGTAGTCCTCAGACATATCTTTCCAATGAGGTATCATATGCGTCAAACAGAGATAATATGACCAAGTTACGACCTCGGGAAGTTGGCTACCCAACTAACCCTAATGGGGCCCATAAACTCTTGGTGTTACGTCTCCTTAAGTTATGGTTTTGGTTGTTTAGGGTTTTCTCTTATTGTTCAATAATAAAAAGGCCCTTGAGCCTCATTGTAACTCAATTCAGAGGCATGTAGCCGCCACATCTCTTCTCAGAGATAAGCTACCATCGCCCAAGTTAGTCTTATTTCCATTCTATTTATAAGCATATTTTAGTGCTTTATATTAATGAAATCAAGTGTCAGTTCTACTGCATCTCTATATTTATGATTATATCTGTAATTTGTCACATTCCTATTTAAATATGGATGACATGTTACTTAGCTTTCCATTTTAGTCTCATGGAGAAATTCTCCAACATTCGTGTTTCATAAAACTTTTTCCAAGGGTAAGGAGATTGTTAATGAATCAGATTGTCACTCAAACATTGAAGTATTTACCACTATTCTTGACCAAGTGTGATATTTTGGGCACGCAAGGGGTAGACATAATCAATGCCTTCATACAATCAACCTATACTAGCAATTAAAATCGCTTCTTGGTAAATTCCTCCTTCATAGGAATGATGCAAAATATGAGATCATGATGTTAATGATGGATGAGATTGAACTTCATTTATGGGAAATGGATAAGTGTTTAGAAAGGACTAAGACTGTCATTCTGCATGGAAAGGGGCTAGCCCCTCCTTAGAGTGATGCGCATATGAACCTATTAAGGTTTCCACCTCCTCTTAAATTTCCAATGTTTAGTTGATTTCTTTTTATGGCTATTGTTACTATAGTTATAGAGATCACTTTTTGTGTCCAAGATATATGTTCATTGCTAGTTTTCACTATAAACCTTGAAGTTGATATGCATTGGTCTTCTTATAGTTTTGAGGACATGTATTTTCTTCCTAAAAATGTTAACATATATTGTATTTTTGAACAAAATTCCTACTATTTTTAGTTTGGCCGAATTCTTTCAATGATAGTCCAAGGAAAACAATTGGATGGTATTGTTGAATTCACACTTATACTAACAGGAGGGGGTGGGGGGTGGGGAGAGGGATGGTTGAATCAGTGTAAAACAACTTCTACTTATTTAAACATTAGAAAATCATAAGAAAATAATCTTATAAGAAATTCATGAAACACAAGATATAAGTGGAAACCCTTTCGAGAGAAAGACCATGAAATTTCTTTATATAAAAGTTATTTGTAGGCACTAACCTATTGTAACACGAATTCGTAGGAACAATTGGATCATATTAAATTTTGATTATCCTATTATATGGTTTCCATACAAGCCCTACAAGAAGGAAAATAAGGTGGCCAAGAAAGAGGAAGTTGTCTACTAGAAAGACATACATAAAAGGGGAGGATACCTCCTTCCAGATGAAGCAAGTAGATATATTTCAACCTTAGCAACCTTCATGGGAGCCTTGTTCTCTAACTAATCATTAGATGCATAAGGGACATGAAAAAATTTTATTTGGGGGGAGATAATGAATGCCCAAATTGGCACATTTTCAACACCTACCCATAACATTTTTGATGTCATTCTTCCACTTTCTATTCGTTCCTTATGCATTTTTCATTCATTATTACCTTATTTCCAGTGTAGGTATGAATAATCTACTTTTTTCCACTTGTACACTTATTATTATGCATCATGTTGTGAAATTGACATATTTCATACTAACAGTGTTAGATAGGAGAAAAATTCAGTGGTTGTAACTCCTTTGTGTTGTTGCAACACCAACTACAACCCCACAACAAGTGTTTCTAGTTGGCACACATGTGTTGCAACTTCTCAAACCAAGACATGCGGGTGTTTTGACTCTCCTCCATGCCATTGTTGTAACTCTGATGTGGCCACTTATAGAAGATAATGTTGCAACTTTCCCATGACAAATGAAGTTGTTGTAACTCATGAATGCCATGTTGTGGATGGAATCCATGTATTTTGCATTGTCACAACTCCCATTGTTGTAAATTCTATTGTTGTGGCTCTAACATATTATGCCAACTCATCATCCAATGCTCTGGTTATATGTTTAGCACAAACCTCTCATGATGGAAGATGAAAGAGACATGTGGGTGACTAATTAAGAAGGACAACTCATTTTCCAACGATGCCTAGCTGAATATTTTGTTGTAATAGGATGAGTTACTTCATTATCTTAGGTTGGTATTTTGATATTTAATTTAGCTTAGATAACAAGAATTTTGTATAAATACCTAGCTTCCTTTGAAGCTCAAAGGAGGAAAAAGAAAGGAAAAATTTAATATTATACTGTTGGTAATTTCTCCATTTACTGCAATAGAAAATATCTTTTGCTCCAATTGCTCAATGCTAATTTTGTGATCGTGCAAAGTGAAGATTTCACAACACCTCATATAAGGAGGTAGAGCCCACTACTTAGCTTAGTACTACTATGTAGCATTAACAGGTAGCTAATATTTATAATTATGTTAATCTACACTTATTTCATATTGATGTTATTCTCTTGATTTCCTTCCATTGCAATTCTATTAGTTTTCCTTTGTTGTAATTTTGATTTTCGTATGTTGTCACATTACTTACTTGTTGCTACAATTCTAGGCTATGCAATTCATATATTAACTCCATAGTTAACAATTGACTAATGAATTTCATATAAATTTGTGTGTTTATAGATGACCCTAATATCCGACGTCAATCGTGTTGAAAAAGAAATTGAGTATTAAAGAAAGGTATTAAGCACTGGGTATAAAAATAAAGACATCATTAAAATCATCAAAAGAGATAAAACCATAAATCAGGTTAGACCCCCAGCAACAAACTCTCAAGCTTCTAATAATAAAGCTTGACTACCTTTCATTTAAGGAGTCATTGATAAACTTTCCAAGGTTCTCAGAAATAAAGGGATTGAAACCTCTTATAAACCCTTAACTTCCATAAGACATAATATGAGATCTCTTGAAGACAGTCTAGATCACCTCCAGCAAAAAGGTTTTTACAAAGTCATGTGTTCATGTGGGAATTGTTACATTGGAGACACTTGGAGGTCCTTTAAAATAAGGTTAAAAGAACATGGCGCTAACATCAAAAATAGAAAAACTAAGTCTTATGCACTTGCAGAACGCTCCACCAAGACATGTCACCACATATGCCTTGATGACTCTAAAATAATAGCAAAAGAGAAGCATCAATACAAATGAAAAATGAGAGAAACGCTTGAAATTATAAAGCATCCTCAAAATATGAATAGATATGGAGGTCTGGAAGTACGTAGAAGTTGGATTCTTGTACCTACTCAAAACACTAGAAATTTCAACCATAACTAAACCTTACATAATTTCACCCTTTCCCTCGCATATCTATCTTCCTAATTCTCATCTTCCTCATATTCACCTTCCCCTCATATATGTCTTCCAGTCGTCCCTTCCTAGATCCTTCCATTCCTCCTTTAATTTTCCTAACTTTTAATAAGAACTAGTCATCCACATAATTATAATATACTAATATCTCATTAAGATTAAATAAATATTTTCCTTAAATATAACTATTAACTTTATTCCTTAATATATTAATAACATTCCTCATATAATTATTAACCTCATTTATTCCCCTTTAAAATAATTCATTATTATTAATATTATATTCCATCCTTAATTTAATAATTATTATTAAAAGAGGCTTAAATTAAGATAAGGTTATTAATCTAGTTAATAATATAATTATTATATTATTAATTAAACTTTACTATTAGTAATAATTATTACCCATAATGAGGTTAATTAATTCTCATAATAATAATAATACATTCTTATCTTTATTAAATCACCATTATCCTAGATATAAGATTTATTAATCATTATTATTATCAATTAAATATCTCCATTTCTAATTATTTCCTTAACTTTAATTATTATTATTATTATTATTATTAATGATAAATAAGGGTCTTTTGGTCGGCCATTTCTCTTTGCTCATCTTTCCTTTCACTATTTATTCCCTTCTTCCTCTCCCTTCTCTGTGGATTTGTCCTGACAATGACTCTTGCTGTAGACTTGAAATGTTGACATAAAAATGAATAGTGTGATTAATATTCTGAATAATCATTCTCAAGATTCTCACCACATAAATCTTCAATCACTCATATTGGTTTTTGCTAGAACTCCTGTTGTTGTAACACATCTGTAGTTTATTTTTATTCTATTTTCAATAGCCATTTACGACTGAGAGATTTGTGATGTTTGAATATTGTTTCTACTTATTTGTTGGTCATTCATTGCATCATAGACACTTTCCATTGCATAATAGTTATAGAAAACCAAGGGTATCTTCATATTTGAATAAGTCACCTCTAGCAGTTGGTATGTTTACTTTTCTATCGCATGTTTACTTTCGTGAATTGTGATTTACTTTCCTTGTGATTTAGTTTTCTACAAGAGTGCTTTATTTCCTGCAAAGTTTGGTGTATTTAATCAAATTACTGACCTGTGAAAGAATTATTATCTTGTTCTATGACAAACATCATATTACTACAACTTCTTGACACATAATAGATTGCATTAGTCGCTATATTGTACACGATAGTTCGCAGGTTCCAAACGAACCTAGGAGTGACAATTTAAATGTACAGTTCATCAATTACTTACTTGAGATAATTGGAAGTAAATTAAAATGTTGTCAATATTGTAGTAAGATAGACAAGATGACCCTAACCTAAGCTCTGGACACACTAATGTTGATGCCCACGACTCAAACATTGCAGCAAACTATACACTAAGGACTCTTACTCTAATTTGATAGCATAAGGATGTTTGCATGTATACCTCCCTTCCCTTAAAGTTTCCTCCTTTCATCTAAATTCCGAAGGAATTAAAAAATATACTTTATGGAATGTGATTTGAGAAAAATACAAGTGACACACAAGTTTCATGCAGACTTATGAGCTTTTTCCAACCCATTTCTTGTTTGTTCTCCTTGTAACTTTCTATTTCTCAAAGATTTGATGAGTGGGTATGGGTTTTATATGGGAAACACATGACTAACCTTATCTGATCTATGAGGAATGCATGATTATCTACTCTTTTACTAGGATGTGGAACAAACCCAGAGCCAAGAGATACAGAGGAAGAATGAAAGGGGAAGTTTCCCCATTGACAAGGACATCAAATGATATTGTTTGAATGCAGCTCATAACCCATGTGATGAAGTCAGGGGTAAACCCCACATGAGTGAGGAGAAGTCTTAGATGAATCCAGCTAACCCGACCATATTCTTTAGATAGATCCAACTTGATGAATCTCCCCTTTAAATTCATGGTTTCCAAGCTGTAGAGACCTTCCTGGACCACTCCACTTGTCTCATGGATCTTCCTACCTTCGAGAAAATAGAACTATTCCATAGAGATAACCTTAGAGAGAACAGGCTTGAGGCGAAGGGAGATAATTTTCATTATAATATTGTATACAACATTACATAATGAGATGGGATGAAAATCATCAAAAGAAGATGGAGAGTAGACCTTTGGGATTAGGGCTATAAAAGTAGAGTTTAAGGCTTAAAGCATGTAGTGATCCCTCCTAGATTCTTCAACAACAAAAAGGTATATCATTCCCCAGAATCTCATATAAACCCAAAAAGAACTCAACGCCCCACCTGTCTGGACCCAGACTTTTATCTTTCTAAAAGCTATGGAGAGTGATTTTTAACTCATCTTCAAAAATAACAGCCATGAGGTCTTGATTTTCATCCTCATTTAGAAAATGAGGGAAAGGAAGAACAATCGAGATAATCTCCACAATAGTGGCCTCTTCTTGGCCATGGAATAATTTTTCAAAGTGACAAACACCTAGGGATGCTAACTCAGGAAAAGAAGAGATCTCATGCCCAGAATGATCTTTTAAAGACCAGATAGTGTTACTCATATTTCAACCCCTAGAAAATGCATGTAATAATTTGGTATTACTATCCCCAATTTCAAGCCAAACAACCCTACTCCTCAGTCTCCATTCCTCTTCGTATTGTTTGAGAATAAAATTTTATTGTTGGAAACCAGAATACTACTGAGAGGGGTGGTGAATCAGTAGTGTAGGAATTTTACCAAACTAAAACTTTCTTTTACTTTGTGTTCATCATTAAAGACTTTATAAATAACTTAAATAACCATAACAAATATTAATGTCAACAATCACAATGGAACACACAAGAACAAGTAACTTTCAGAACTGCTCTTCAATTCATTCATAAGGCAAGCTACAACTTGTTGTTACAATTTATCTGGCTATAACAAGTAGGAATCTACAACTACTTGATTTATCGGCTACAACTAAATGGAGCTACAACCCAAAATATTCTCTAGCACCCACTGGAAGGAGCATCGACCCCTAATCAACAAGCTACAACTTGCTTTAGACACTCACTATTCCATCTTTCATCTATTTTCACACTAGGATTAATTACTGCTTTATGCTTTAAACAATAATTAAATCTCAGTCATCACTTCATAAAAACACCTACAATAATCTCTAACCACTGTGAACATCACACGATGTCTTTGTTGCACCAGAAGCTCTGCCTCAGAAAACATTGTACCAATTCTTCTTGATTAGGTCTGCTTTTGTAGATTTTTCTTATTACTAACTTTGACTTCGTTTAGTTTTGAATTTTTGCATGAAGCTTTATTTTTTTCCTTTGTCATATTCATCTCAATCTTCTAGACATGTTCTCCAAGCTATATGACTTCAACAACCATTGGCTACAATTTAGTCTGAGTTTTTATGCTTATATCAGTCAATCTGCTTTTTTATAGGTTTTAGAAGTATTCCTCTATTTTTATTTGTTGTTCAATTTTGGCTTAGCTGCCAAAAAATACAGTCAAACTGTTATTCCCACCTTTCTGTCTTTAAACGCATTTTTCTCTCAGCCCTTTACTTGTTTTTCCACCATAAGACCAGGTATCTACCACCACCGGCTAAAATGATTTGAGCGCTAAGCCCTTTTCAGTACTATCGGGATCCCTTTTATTTTGTTAAAAACTTCACGCCATTGGTCGCACTTCTATGCAAAGTGACCACACCCAACGCTAAGGCTAGAGCTCCCAGGTTCTCGACTTTTTTATTAATTGCACTTCTTGACAAGTTACAAGAGTTTGGATTCTGGGGATGGCCCCACATTGTATTGTCATCACGCCCTTAGTTGTGTTTCTACGCGAAACAACCAAGGGATAGGTCCAGGTGCTTAGCCCGAAGCTCTCAAACTCGACTCCTTTGTAACATGTTTGGGTTAAAATTTCATGTAATAAAATTTAATAAGGGTAAAATAAGACCACGAGCAAGGGACACTTATTCCAAGTTGAATGTTGGTAAAAACATTCTAGTGGGAATCAATTATTGCATTTTATGGCTAAGGGAAATTTGCAAAGGCAATGGCTAAGGCTTTGGAAAGGCAAAAAGGTATTTTTGGCACATTATTTATGAAAATAATGGAAATTAGGAGAAAAGGAAGGTGAAAGGTCACAAGTTGCATGTTAAGAGGAAAATGAAGGAAAATAATGGAAAATTGAAGAAATTAGAGGCCTCATCAATAAAAAGACCTTAGAGCATCAGTTGGTAGCTTTTTGTCAATTTAGTATTAGAATTTGCCTCAGAGAGGAGAAAGCACCAAGAGGAGAAAGAAAGTAAGAAAGCAAGGAAAGGAAAGGAAAAGCAAGGAAAGGAAAGGGAAAGCAAAGAAGGACAAGGAAAACAAAATAAGGCAAGGATCAATTAGCTTTAATGGGAATACTTGTAGGTAACAGATTGCATGTGTGATTTCCTAGTTGGTTTTGACGTGCATGGTATGTGCATGTCAGTATATGGTTCTTGGTTTGAGCTTTGGGTTTCCGGAAGGTTTCAAAATAGAAATATAAATAAAAGTAAAAACCACATATAAATAAATATATTAGAATAAATATTAAAAAAAATACCTCTCTCTTCTCTCTCTCTCTATATATATATACATATATATATATATAATATAATCTATATAATCTATATATATATAAATATATATAATATATATAGAGAGATATATATATATATATTATATCTATATATATATATATGGAGTGAGAAAGGAGGTGAGAAGAGGTGAAGGTGACATTTAGTTTTCACTTCAAACATTAGATGAGGGAAATGTAGATTCCACCCTCTCTCATTAAATGAAACATGGTGTTAATTGGATTTATTATAGTTATGAATTCCCGCTTCAATAATTACTCTCTTGTATCCATCCAATGGCTTGACTAACTGGGTATTGATTTTTGGAAGTTTCTCAAGAGATTTATGTGTTGGTTAATGATAGTGGCCAGTACAACAAGCAATAACATGGTTTAATGGGTTACCACTTTAGCAAGCCTATATATCCTCCCACTCTTTTCAAATGGTGTTTTTGAGGTTTTTCATTTTAGTCCCTAGGAGAAATTCTCCAACATTTGTGTATCAACCAACTTTTTTGTAGGGGGGAGGAGATTTTTCATGAATGAGATTGTCACTTAGAAAGTAAGGTATTTTGCATTATTATTGATGAGGAGCCAGACGCTAAGTGCACAAGGGGTAGACAAAATCAATACCTTCATACAATTGACCTATACTAGCAACTAGAATCACTTCTAGGTAAAGTCCCTCAAGAGGGAAGGTGCAAAAGATGAGATCCTGTTAATGATGGATGAGCTCCAACTTTAATTCTGAGAAATGGGTAAGCACTTGGGTAAGGATTGAGATTTTCATTTTGCATGGAAAGGGGTTATCCCCTCCCTACAATCATGTTAATCATGAACCTATCGAGGTTTCCACCTCCTCTTAAATTTCCAAGTTTTTATTTATGGTTGTTATTGTTATTGCTAGAGGTGTGTTTTTGTG